>CAUYQG010287635.1:0-20467 GCA_963574415.1 Tarsius wallacei | reverse complement strand
TGCAGTGGCCGCTCCCGGCCACTGCAGCCTCGACCTGCTGGGCTCTGGCAATCCTTCCGACTCAGCCTTCCAGCAACTGGAACCACAGATGTGCGCTACCACGCCCGGCTACTTTTTGATTTATTGTAGAGACAAGGTCTCGCCAAGTTGCCCAGGTGGGTCTCGAACCCGCGGGCTCAGGTAATCCACTCACCTCAGCCTCCCAAAGCGCGAGATTACAGGCTGAGCCACCGAGCCCGGCTATTTTCCAGTTTTAGTGGTTGTAATAGCTCTCCTTCAATAGTTGTTTCAGTAGAATCTGCCTGCTCTGAATATTGTGTGTGTTATTCCTCTTTGTGACTGTTCAATCACCCATTTTCATTGCATGCTCAAGACTTTCTTGAATTTGAAACCCAGGTTCATCTTAAGCAGAAGTCCTGTGAGTTGAGGGATGGAACAGATACAGCCCTTGTGGACAGGCGATAAAGCAGCTGCCAAGCTGTAACCCTTGTTCGTAGCCCTTCTCCTCTCCTGGTTGTATAACTGCAAAAGTATGAAGAACTTGGCCAGTTGCTCAGCCCTTCCACAGTACTTTGAGAGTCAAAACCTCATGCTATCTTGTGCTGCCTTCTTCTCAGAGATCTCTGTATTTTCACAAACCACACTTTCTGTAAGAATTAGAGCTTGGTGCCCACCTTGGGGTTCTCCTCTACAGCAAACCAGAGTCTAGTCTGGACAAGAGGAATCTAAAATGATCTCAGTATTTCTGTCTCTTCCCTCCTCACCCTCCCCTACTCTCCCTTTCCTCCCTCTCTCTTTCTCCATCTTTTCTTGCAGGGTCAAGTCCTTTCTCAGTTTCACAGGCCCCTGTCTGACAACTTCAAGAGCAGCTTCCCTGAGGAAGTTGAATTGGAGTTGAGTGTGAGGGGCAGGGCAGCTTAGGCACATGTAGGCAGCCTTTTTCCCAATCTCGATTTCTTAAGCTACACACTTAAGTACTAGCTGTTGAATCCTCAGTATGAGGACTCTTATACTCCTCTCATTCTCACATGTCATTTTAAACATTTGCTCATTTTATATGGTCAGCAGCTATGCTACTTAAAATATTCTCTGAAACCATAACTCACAGTTACTGAAATAGGTTTGGTGCTTACTGTGAGTCCTTTTAAATACTGCCTACTCTTCCTGAGTTTTCCATTTTGATTTATCGTTTGATTAGATGGATTTTGTTGTTAAATTTTTAAGAAAAAGTTGCCCTTGGCGCATTGGCTCTTGCCTGTAACCCCATCACTTTAGGAAGCCAAGGAAGAAAGATAGCTTGAGGCCAGGAGTTCAAGACCAACCAGGGAACATAGCAAAACCCAGTGTCTATAGAAATATTTTTTAAAATTAGCTGGGCACGGTGGTGTATAATTGTAGTCTCAGCTACACAATAGTCTGAGGACAACGGATCACTTGAGTCCGGGAGTTGAGGCTTCAGTGAGTTATGATTGTACCACTGCACCCCAGCCTGGGCCACAGAGCAAGACCTGTCTCTAGAAAGAAAAAAAAGTTTCATGAATGCTGCATTCCCTCCATTGGGGCTGTCTTCTGTTCTCTTATATGTTCCTGATAACTTTGCTAGGTGTGCAAGTCTGGGCTCTTACTTTTACCACTACTAATTGAATATTGCTGTAGGATACTCTGATGCCAGCATTATCAACTGATTTTTGGGTTTTTTTGCTTGAATGCACATACAATTGTTTACTTCTACCTAAAATTCAGTAACTTAACCAGGATATCTCTGAGGGTTAATCTGGCGCATTCTGCATCTTCTGCAGATTGAAATCTAGCTCAGAAAAAGAATTCTATTATCTAAATTATTTCCTAAGTTCCCTTTCTCTCTTTCCTTTCTCAAAATTACCAAGTTGCCTTTTTCATTTATTCAGCTATTGTTTTTTGTGTAGCTACATGTGCCAGACACTTTGCTAGGTACTGGGTATTTAGTAATGTCAATAAAAGAGTGTAGTAGAATTCTAGTTAAATTACCTGTGTCAGCCTCTCATATCTATTTTTAGCAGTATCATACTTTCTTTGTATTATTTTCATGTCTCTGGGTTTGTTTTGTCTTGTTAATTATCTTCCATTTCTTTACTGTCCTCAGGAGATCATTTTTGTTATTTTCCACTCTGTGCAGTTTTATCATTTAACTCCTCTTTGAGCTTGTTTTTTCAAATCTATTTTCTCTTTAACTTTTTTTAGTTGTAATCTTTCTCAGAAATGTTCTTATTTTCTTGGAAAATTGCTTTTCAGGCAGGTTCTTCATTTGCTTTTTCCTTGCTGTGTCTGCTTCTCTCCTCTTTGAGAGTACCATCACCATCCAAGTCCCACTTCCTACTTTCTAATACTCTTTGCTTACGAGTAGCTGCAAGCAAAGAGCACACAGGTCCCTGACTCCAGAGCAGGTATGCATTTCAGAACAACACCATGCTCATATTTCTTCCCAAATCTCTTCTGTCTGCATGAGGGCAGAGCTCCCTTCTCCAGGCTGGGCAGGTCTCCCAGGGTGGATTTAAAGTGCTTATAGTGAAGTGTGGCTGTCGCTCTCACGGATTATTTCTTTGTTCAACTGACTCAGGTCAGCAGTTGCAAGCCAGATTATTATTTTCTCTCCTTTTTCAGGCCAGTCTCACTTCTAGTCCATTTCCTGGTAGGAGAAAATAAGTCTTTCAGTTCGGCTTTCCCTTCTAGTTCTATATTATGAAATTAAATTCCCATCAGGATTTACCCCCTTCCTGTGGTCTGCCCATGACCCAAGTCCTTGTCTTTCTAAGGAGGGGATGATTGTCGGATATTTTAGGATTTTGTTGCACTTACTTTTAGAACAATCTGTATCCTCCTTGAGATGTAAAGAGATTTGCATCAACTCTTACATTATCTCTTAGGTGAGTCCACATTTTACTTCATATGACAGCTGTCTTCAGATGCTGTGGTTGGGTCCACGCCAGGTTAAATCAAAGATGGAACTTTGCTCCCTGTTTTGTTTTCACTTTTTTTTTTGGTTTTTGTTGTTGTTGTTTTTTCTCTCATAGGTGCTTGTGGGAGGCTCTAACAAAGGGAGTTAAAGTAAATATAACTTTGCATTGCCATCTCCTACCAGAAGTCTTGGGAAATTACATTCTTATTATTTTTCTTTATTGTGGTCTTAAAAGTTCCTGTTCTAATTTTTTTAAACTTTCTCTTTTATACATTTGCTAGTTTGTACAGCTCTCTAACACATTTTCTCTCTCTCTCTCCCTAGCTCTCACTCTCGCTCACTCTCTCACTCTTTCTTGCCTGACAATATCATATTACCTAGAAATGATTCCTTCCTTGCAATAGTCTCTGCCTTGCCTTTCCTAGTATGTCACAAGACCCCCCTGAGGTCAATAATGAATGGAGTGGCTATGAAGAAGTGATAACCTTTATTTCCTGTTCACTTTCTCACAGGCGGTTAAGCTTAAATGTGTGCTATAAAATCTCAGCAACCAACAAGCCCAACCATTTATCACTATAGTCTTAACTACCTCTGCTTTTTGGATATCTCAACTCCCCAAAGGACTGTCAATTTAACCATAACTACCTAACAACTGCCAAACCTCACTTTATGAGCTGCTGTTGAGAGTTTAGCTATTTAAGGCTGATTTTTAAAAATTTTTATTGGCACTTCATGGCATTTGCTTGATTTACAGTGCTGTAAATAACCACAAATTGGGAAAATGTCTTTTCCTTTAAGGTATAGGCAAAGATTAAAATGGAAACTGAGTCATCTTTCTCCATAGAGTTAGCTCCCTGCCAGGTCTTTCTTCCAAGATCACCCCAGCTGAAAAGGTCAAATGTGGTCAGGTCCTGAAGGGACAGAGACCTCCATGGAAAGAAAGAATGAATCTGCTAAAGCGGCAACTCTTTTCTGTCTCAATCTGAGGTGCTGCGGGATCCACTTCTCCACCAACTCTGGGGTCTTTTCCTAAGACAAAGTCTTCAATTGGATTCATGGTGTCATGTATCTCATCAAGTATTTGCAAAGGTATCCAAAAAAAGAGAAATCCAGTGCTTTAAAAAAGATGTCAAATATTATTCAGGCACTAAAAGGAATAAAATTATGATACACGTTATAATACGGATGAACCTTGAAGACATTGTGCTTAGTGACATCAGCCAAACACAAAAGAACAAATGGTTTATGATTTTGCTTCAGTGAAGTGCCTAGAATAGGCAAATTCATGGAGACAGAAAATAGATAAGAGGCCACCAGAGGCTGTGGGAAGGAGAATGGGGAATTATTGCTTAATGGTTAATGTTTCGATACGGGGTAATGAAAAAGGTTTGGAAATAGACAGTGGTAATGGTTGTACAACATTGTGAATGTAATTAATGCCACTGAATTGTGCACTTAAAAACTGGTTAAGATTTTTTTTTTAAATCATATATATTACCTTACAAAATGTCAAGCAGTAACTGCAGGACTCTCGACTCCCACAGGTCTGACTCTCCCTCAGCAGATCTCTCCCCTGAGGTGTTCTCTTCTTTAAGTTCTGAAGTTGCTCCATTCCTCTTTCCCTCCCTCCTGCCTCCTGAGCAGTCTGACCCTAAGTTCTTCTGCTTCTGTCTCCAGGGTCTCAGATGTCCCTCCCCTGCCTCACTTCTGAGACTGAGAAACGCCAAATGGGTGTGACAGTTCCCAGCAACACCTGCTGAGCTGTAACAAAATGCATTCACTGATTTGGTGCCTGCACAGAGTCCTTCTGAGCAGAGACCACGGCTCCTGCCCACTGCAGCCCTTCCTGAGAAACAGAACAGCACTTGGACTAAGCGGTTGGCCACAGCCTGGGCTCCAGTACCTGCTGTGCAACCAGCGTCTAAATCACCAGTTGGGCTGGTGACCACTTTGACTCTTGGTCTATCCTTGAACCCTTCACTGCCAGGAGTAGGAGCAGGTACTAGACCATAAGGGTAGGGTCAGGCAGGGGCAATTCAGACTACAAATCAGCACACACAGAGAGGCCCCTCAGCAGATTTAAGGGCAGGATGCGTCCTTTCTCAAAAATGCTGCAGAGGAGGGGCAGCTACTGCTGAAAAACAGACACCAGGGTGGAAACCAAGCCAGAGTAGAAAAGACAGTGAGCTGTGTGGAGTGGAAGGAAAGCCACCCATTTGCACACTAGGTGGCAGCCGCAGAATAGAGGTGGGCAGCATTAGCGACGTGGGCAGCGACCATGACAAAACCAAAGCTTTGGGAGGGATTCCTCATTAATTCAGGAAGCTGGTCATTAGACAAATGAATTTTAATGAATTTGCTTTCAGGAAATTGATTTTCAGGAACATCATTTGTCCCACTGACACAGAAAGAGAGAACTAACATGCCAATATACATAATAAATATTAAGGTCATTTTACCTAGTTATGACACTAATTCCAGTCTCCACCATGTGCACTGGGAACCCGTGGAAGCAGAACGTCATTACATTTATCCGTCTACGTTAGTTAAGAATCATCCAGGAACTTTCACCTGAGAAGGTGACGATGACAAGAGACCAAGTGACTGAGTGAGTCCAGGTGGGCTGGTGGAGCCACAGCTGTGCAGGATTGTAGAGGGGCTTCTTATTGCCCTAACAAAACATCGTTAGGAAGGAAATCTGCTACCGAAAACCCAGCCAGCGTATATCACACACTCCAAAGTCAAATATACTGGAAGGTTTTTGTTTATCCACTGTCTGGAATTTTCCATACTTTTGCCATTGACCAGTGGAGAAACTGCCTCAGCTTTGAGGGGCTCATTAGGCCTTTCAGAAATGAGCAATGGATTTAGCATCTCATCCCAGAGGGGAAGGCTCTGGTCACATGAAACCAGATAGGAGCTAGCTGTCTGTTTCCTGCACAGCACTGTCTGTTGAGAGTGAGCAACATTCAAGTGTCTGGAATTGCATTTCACTTTCTTTTCTGCCATTATTGTCCTGGAAACATCCTACGCAAGCACATTGTTTCTTCACCTAGACCCCATGCTTTTGTTTTATTTTTGCCTCCCCCTCCTTATCTTCCCTTTCTTTTCTCTCCTTTCTCCTCTTCTATGTGGAAATGTGTCTCCAAGTTGAAGTCAGAGTTCTGTTGCTAAAAACAAACAAACACAAAAAGGCAAAACCAACTGCCCAGTTGTCAAAACTTTTTTGTGGAAACTCCTCTCTACTGTATTTGGGTATCTTGTAGAATGGAAACAGGATTGTGTGCTATTTCGAGATGTTGAAACTGCAAGGGTCAGATTGCACTCCCATAGGTGGGCAGAGTCTCCTTGGAAAGGTGGTGTGATTCCCGGGCCAACTTCTTTGGGAAAGAAGCTTGAGCCTCAAAAAAGGAGATTAGAACCAAGAGTGGAGACCTAGATAGATGAGAGAGGGTCCTGCTTTTCTTGATCTGGATGTCACAGGGTCTAAATCTGGAGGACCACTCCTAAGTGGTGAATGTGAAATGCAACTTTTTCTAATTGACACCTAGTCTCACAGCAAGGCTGGATTTGCTACCAGAGTCCCACCTGGGGCTGTGAACTTTGTACCACAAACCCCACCTTGCAAGGCGGCTTGCCTCTGCTTTCAATATTTTCTACACTTATTTCCCTTTGGTTATCCCACTCCATGACTATAAGATTTTTCTCATAGAGTCAAGGAAAGAACTTCTTTGCCAAATGTTTAGGTATGGGTGTCTTAGGGACACAGTGAATCTTTGAGGCAAGCATGACTTTACAAAGAAGGGATTATGGCAAGAACAGACTAAAAATTTTCTCTCAAAAAGGAGAATCCCCTTCTAATGCTGACTTTAGAGTGATTTGGCCTTATTTCATGATGGCAATTGGTATTTCTTTTGCTTTTTCCTGCCCAATTCACTTAATGATCTCCTTCTTCCTTCCAAAACACTTGTAGGCAATTATTAATTTTTGCTCTATAGAATTACTCAGTTTAAAGAAATCATGTACTATTCTAAACCAGCAAAACCCACACAACACACACAGAACCTGCAAGTTAGGTATACTGCCAACAGGTGGTACAATACTTTAACTTTGCTGTTAAAACCACTTGTCCCGGTCAGACTCGGTGGCTCAGTCTGTAATCCTAGCACTTTAGAAGGCCAAGGAGAGGGGATTATCTGAGCCTGCGGGTTCAAGACCAGCCTGGGCAACTTGGCAAGACCTCATCTCTACAATTAAAACAAAAATTAGTCGGGCATGGTAGTGCATGCCTATAGTTCCAGCTACTTGGAAGGCTGAGGTAGAAGGATTGCCGGAGCCCAGCAGGTCGACACTGGGGTGGCCGTGAGTGTGCCACCGCACTCCAGCCTGGGCAACAGAGTGAGACTCCAACTCAAAATTAATAAATAAAAATAAAATAAAACCACTCATTCTAGAACCCAGTCCTGATTGGCTGTGTCAAAATGAACAGAGACGGTTTTTGAGAATACAGATTCTTAGGTAGTATCAATAAAATCTCCAAGGATAGGACTCGGAACACTGTTTATTTGTTTGTTTTAAAAGTTCTCCGGTGAATCTGAGTCACAATTGGCTTTCAGAATTTGATATAAACTATGACACACATTTATATTTTGCTTAAAATTAAACTGTTTTTATCTTTAACCAAAGGTCCCTTGGCTTTATAATAAATTTTCCAGTTTTCATTTACCAAAATATAGAAAGAACTCTTTACTAAGTTTACAAAGTTGGCCTCTCAAACAATCTTCTTAGAATATTTTTTCCCTTTTCTTGGTAATTTTCTTAAACTTGTCTTTCACATTACTTTTCTGAGATATCAATTCAAATCTTTCATTTCATCTTGTATTTCGTAGCATTCTTTCCTTGTCCCATTTAGTATTTCTAAAAATCTCAGTCTGATGACATATCAATCCTATTTTCTAAGAGCCATGGTTTCTTAAATATTATTAAAGTCAATAGCAGTTAAAAGTTGACTTCCTTTTTTCTGCAATAAGATGTTTACAAAAGTGTGTTCCCTCTGCCTTTTGAGTATTATGTTTTCCTTGCTACATTAGAGAATTTCTTCTTAGGCCCCATAGGAGTCAGAGTTCAATCAGGAAAACATAAACACCGTAGGTATTTAAAGCAGAGAAGACTTGGTAACAGAGGTGACAGAGGAGATGAGAGGTTAAGCAGGGATACTGAGATAGCCACCCCAAGACTGAGCCAGGCCATGTGGCAGAAACTGGGACCCCTGCCAGCTCCCTGGGGAGCTGGGGCCACGGAGGAGATGTGTTGCTGCCCGAGGACCTTCTGAAGCAGAGAGAGAACATGCTGATATCTGCCTCCCTCTGGCTCTCCAGTGTCTCATGTGAGCCTCTAGAGAGGAAGAAAGCCTGACACCGAGCAGGGCAGATGACTATGAGAGCAAGTGTCCATTGACTTGATCTGTGTCCTGTTCACTCTTTAGTGAACGATTGGCGCTCTCTACAGGTCTAGTGTTTGTGCTGAAAAGATTCCTCTCGGATGCCCCTGAGAAGGTGCCTGCCCTCCTCAGCAGCACGACCTATTCACTAGGGTGTGAGGTAAGGAGCTGGGGTTCTCCTAGTAGGACCTCCTCTCACTTTGAATGATATGGCTGTGGAGTGCAGTGGCTACCTATAAAGTGTAAGAATGTGAGTTGATCTAGACAATTTTGATGTTTAAACTAACACTTTTACATTACGGCATAAACTTTGCAATGTGTGGTTCAAGTAGCAGAGAATATTGAAAACACTCTGCAGTTGACCCTTGAAAAACATGACAGAGGCACAGGTTAATTTTGAAGACGGTAACTTTGAGTAGCATGTATCTTGTGGTGACAGAGATCAGCAGGTCACCGAGAGCCAGAAGACAGACTAAAACACATGGTGAGGGCAGCAGGCGCGGTGGCCACACACCCAAGGCCTTCGCGGAACTGGCTGGTTTCTCAGAAAGCTCTGCCTCACAATTACTGAGAGGACAAACAAGACTGTCTCCCAGAGCAAATGTGGCCAAGTCAGGAACTGTGAAATTTGGTCTCTATCAAAAAAAAAAAAAAAAAATCCCCAGAAAGCCGGAGACTCGTTTTGAGCTGTTTCAAGGAACATGACTGGCCTCACACACATCTTTAACATAACTTTTCATTAAGCTGTGAACACTAAGGAAAACATTTCTCACAAATGTTTTTTAACCACCTTCCAACAGAGCATTGCCTTGTGAGCCACGCTGGCGGGAACACTGCTTTCGTTCTGAGGAGCTGCAGGGCCTCCTGCAGACATGAGCACGCTTGGGGGCACAGCTCCTTGCAGCTCTTTCTAGGGGCAAAAGAGAACGAGAATTCTCTACATCACGGGTGTGTGAAATGTTCCTTGGCTCTGTTTCATAAAAACACCTACTAGAATGAAAGTAACGGTAAAGTGTTTATCGACTTATTACTGAAATTCTATTCTTTCTTTAAACAAGTCATGATTGAGTACGTATTAGATGCCAGGTGTTGTTATAGGTGCTGGCGATAAGAAGCTAAATTAGAAGGTCTCTGTTCTCATCAAGTTTAATTTCTAACGCAGAAAAAAAAGTGCATAGGAGCACAAAAAATAAATAACATCATTTCAGCTTGTGCAGAATGGTATGAAGTATTACAAATGGGGTTGGGGGCATAGGAAAGAATGGGATGAATTGGGACAGGGGTGAAACAGAAGAGTAGTCATGGTTGTTTAATTCAGATGTTTCATGGAGGAACTGTTCCCATGAAATCCACATGATGAGAAGGAGCCAATCATGGGAAGACTGGGCTGGCAAATGCTCAAGCTCCGCGTGTGCGTTCTAGAAACTGAAAGATGATACAGGCAGGAGTAGCTCAATGAGCAAGAAGAGAGTGGTAAGACAGGAAGTCATGGAATGATCCTGTGGCCACAAGGAGTATGAGATACAGACCTAGGAAATTTTGTTTGGTGATGTCTACTGCAGTAGCCAGAGCCCCACAGGAAACAAGAGGATGCAATGAAGGGATTATTTAAAAAGCAAGGTCAAGGGAATCAACAGGGGTTGTTGAGGATCTGTAGCCTAGGAAGAGTAAGTATACCCTTAAAAAGAAAGGGCACAGGGATATAGTGGGCGCTGAGCCCCAGAGGAAGGGCCATTCAAGAGAATGTGTTGTCATGGAAGAATGCAGCCAAAACTTGAGGGAGGAAGTGACAGGGATGGAATATTCCGGCTCTCCCTCTTCCCTCCCTCCCATCTCCTGCTAGTACCTTCCATTGACTGAACCCAACCAGAAGCCAGAGCAAAGGGTGGCCAGATTATGGAGCATGCAGTGGTCACCACCCTAGGGCCAGGACTTGGCAGAAAGGGAGGATTTGGGGGTTAAGGAAAAGGGAAAATGACCTAGCCCAAATGATGGCTATTTATAACAGCTTTTCCCACACAGTAATATAAAAACAACACTGAAAATATTTTCCAATATTCTCTTGTCCCACTCCCAGTAGAATAAAGAACCAAGGCAACTATGTAAGGAAAAACAATGAAATTGTGAGTGGTGTTCTGATGCTCCTGTTTGTGTTACAGAGAATGAAGTTTTCTCTTTGAAAAACATTGCTAGTCTTGTATGGCATCCAATGATATCTAAAATAAATCTGTAGACATTTACTACACACAAAGATGTCATCAAAATAGGTTAGGAAGAATGTTCCAATTTACAGGACTTGTTCAAATGCATCCCTGAGAAAACTCTGGAATGGTGTTGGAGTGATGCTTTCATGACATGAAATCCTTCTTTATTCAGCTTTCTCTGTAGAATCTTTCCAGATGACTCCAGGTCCTGTTGTCTCTGCATACCCCGATTGTGATATTCTTTGTGTGTTCTCTACATCCAGGTGGATAAGAGTGAAAATTCCCACTGCCACCAAACTTCCTGGCACTGAAGGCAAAGATGTAGGACACTCTGCCGTTTCCTGCTTGTGTTCCTCGCGCAGCCACCTACTAACTGAGTGACCTTGGGCAAGCTACATATCCTCTTTTTACCTTGGTTTCTCCATCTGTAAAACAGGTGATATCCATAGTATATACAATTGTTATGAGGACTGGATAAGTTATAATTTCTAAGAGTTTCTTCTACTTCTTCTTCTTCTTCTTTTTTTTTTTTTATAGTCAGGGTTTCACTCTGTTATCCAGGCTGGAGTGCAGTGGTGCAATCACAGCTCACTGCAGCCTCAAAATCCTGGGCTCAAGTGATCCTCTCACCTCAACCCCCCAAGTAGCCAGGACTACCAGCATGTACCACCACACCTTGCTAATTAAAAAAAAATTTTTTGTAGAGATGGGGTCTCACTGTGCTGCCTAGGCTGAAGGAATGCCTGGCCTGTAGTAAGCACTGAGACACTTTTCCCTGTGAGAACCCAGAAGGCTGAGACACTTTTCCCTGTGAGCACCCAGAAGGCTTTGTGTCATACTCAGGGCACCACCTAACTCACGGCCATCCTCATGCCTGAATGTTCACTTCCGCCAATGGGATGGAGAATGCCCACAGGGTAGAAACTGAGTTCTAGTCACCTCTGAGTCCTCAGCACTTACCTTGCTGCCACATCTCTTCAGTCCACAGATAACTGTAGAAAGCTCACTATATGCATGATCTCTGGGACCCATTTCCAGCTTGATAAAGAGATGAATCGTATCATTGCATTTTTCTGTAATTGTCCCATGTAAATAATATTTCTTGTTTTTCCAAATAGATGTGTAATAGTCTAGAGGAAATAGGTAATTTCCTCTTAAATTTATCTTAATTATCTTCAAAGATATCTATAAGTGTTGTTTTTCCTATGTTTCACCCAAAGCCACTGGCTTCACCTAAGCCAGTGAAAGGAATGCCCATGCTAACAAAATTGTATTTATACCTTCAACAACTGTCATGAAAGGTAGAAAAGACCTAGTGCTGGGTACAATACAGAGAGGATTTAGGAAAAGACAGAATTACTTCTGGTTCGTAACTCATTAGTTAACATCCTTCTGGGTATAAGTAATACAAAGCTTATGTTAGTTTAAGCAAAGAAACAAAAGGAGACTTTCATTCAAAAATATACTCACAGATTTCAAGGGCAATTGGACATTATAGGGCACTTGAAGCAGGAATTGGCAAACTAAAGAAATCCCCCCATTTCAGTATGACTGAAAGCCACACTTCCTCATGTACATCTGATTCATTCCTCTCTTTTTCTTCAGGTTACCTTACTTGTTTCTCAGCCCAGAAGGCTCCGAAGTTTACATCTTATCATTCTAACCACATCCGAAAATAATTGGCTGTCTCTCAACTAAAATGCCAGTATCTCACAAAAGAGAATTTGGTGGACCTGATTTAGGGCCAGAGAAGGAATGCCAGTGAGCTGGCCAGAACTCAGAAGGGATTTCTACTGAAGGCTCAGGGAAGACTTTGTGGAGGATAAGGGGATGGAGCCGCAAGGAGGGTGCCGTGCACTAGAAATAAGAACATCCACATGCAAGACTCTCCTGCTTTAGCTGTGGTGATTTGAGAGTCCCCAGAATGAAGGTGTGATGGAGGCAGCTTCAGATTGGCTTGCAAGAATCAACTGCTAAGTCTTCAAGAATGTTGTGAGCCAGCTGTTAAACACAGTCAGTATTAAAAATTAAACTATATAAATTCATAATTAGAGATTATGTTTAAAATGAAGGGAATACACATTCAAAACTCATTACTTTCTAATTATTTTAATACGCTACTATTAGCCAGGTTCTTAAGTTTCTTTTTGTTTACTGTGTGTGTATGGTATAAAGACTAAATGACTATATGATGGGGTCCTACTAGTGTGCAACTTAACTTTCAGTGGCATCAGGTTGGTAGTTGAAATGGGCCAGGTGGGATTACTTAGACCATGAACAATGAAAAATGCTATGCATCAAACCTTGATTTGAAATTTTTTTTTTTTTTACTATTGTTTTTCTAATTGTCTAAATCAGGGATCAACAAACTATGCCCCAAATACAGCCTGCCAATTATTTTTTGTTGAACCTACAAGCTAAGATCGGTTTTTAGTTTTTAATTGTTGTGGGGGAAAGAATATTTCATGACATATGAAAATTATATAAAATTCAAATTTTAGTATCCAAAAATGGGTTTTTATTGGAACACAGTCATTTTTACCTATTGTCTATTGTTAATCTGTGCTATAATGGCAAAGTTAAATAATTGCAACAGAGATCATATGGCCTGCAAAGCCAAAATATTTATTATGTGGTTCTTTACAGAAATAGTTTTTCTGATCTGGCGTAGATTGGAAAAAAAAATGAGAAGCAAATGTTAAGAATGCAGATTCTTAAATGTTAAAAATTAAAAGAATATTGTGTCTTTTTGTGTTACACTATGAATAGCACAAAAAATGAGGAAATATTCTTTGATGTAACTATTTTGGAACCCTGTAGTCTATTCCAAGGCTTGCAGCTTCCAAGGGAAGGCTTGTCCTATAAATCATGGTTAATTTCAGTCAGTTTCAGTAGTTAATATGGTAGCAGCTCCCTAGTCTTCAGTCCCAAAGCCCCAGCCCCAGCCCTGTACCACTGTATCAGTCAGCTTTGCTAATTTTAATGGAGCCACTTGTAGGAGCTAGGTTATCCTTTTGCTCCAGATATCTGGGGATCTGTGTTCAGATTCCTAGTTGCTGCTTCTGATTATGGAGGTGGAAACACAGAAGGAGGCTGTCATTGTCACAAGCCATATTCAGAAGCTAAAGTGGCTTCCAGGGAATGTAAAGAGACAAAACCTGTTTTTCACCCTTTGTTGTTTCCCTTTATTCCTGCATGGGAGCTAGATATTTAAGAATTAGGACATTGTCAAGTAATTGTACATGCCCAGGAGAAGACACAGGCTTAGAGAAAGCCTAAGAAGACCCTAAGTTTACACCTCCAGCTGACCCTCTCACAGAGACATCCTATGACAATTAGAAGGAGGAGAAGAAGAACAGAAAACCCTGGAGAAGGAGTTGAATCTGATTTCCGTAGTTACCATATTATAAGATTCAAATGTCCAGTCTTAAACAACAACACCACCAAAATCACAAGGCATACAAAGAAATAGAAAAGTATGGTCTATTTAAAAAATCGACAGAAAATGTCTGTGAGGAAGACCAGATGGTAAACTTAATAAAGACATAAAAATGGATGTCTTAAAGTTTCTCAAAGAGCTAAAATAAGACATGGAAAAAAAAAATGGGAAAATAATGTATAAATAAAATGTATGTGTCAATAAAGAGATAGGAATCATAAAAATCAAAACAAAAAGATTTCTGGGACTGGAAAGTACAATAATTGAAATCTAAAAAATTCACTAGAGAGATTCAAGAGCAGATCTGAGCAGGAAAAGAAAAGAAAATCCATTATCTTAAAGATAGACAATTGAAGTATTGAGTCTAGGGAATACAAAGAAAAAAGGATTGAAGAAAAGTGAACAGAGCCCAAGGGAATTGTGAGAACATCAAGCATACCAGCATTTGCTTCATGGGAGACTCATAAGAGAAGGAGAAAAGGGTGAAGAGATTATTTGAAGAAATAATGGTCAAAGACTTTCCAAACATGATGCAATATATGAATCTACAAGCCAAAGAAGCTCAACAAATTCCAGACATGATAAACTCAAAGAGACTCACAACCAAGACACATTATAAGCAAACTATCAAAAGATAAAGAGAGAATCTTGAAAGCAGAAGGGACTCATCACATACAGGCGCCTCTCAATAAGATTATCAAAACTTTCTAGTCAGAAACCTTGAAGGTTCAAAGTGCTGAAAGTGATTCAAAAGTATATTCAAAGTGCTGAAAGGAAAAACGTTGAAGGATAGCAAAGCTGTCCGTCAAAAATAAGAGAGAAGTTGAGACATTCCCATATAAACAAAAACTGGAAGAGTTTATTACCGCTAGACCTTTCTTCTGGTATAAGCCTCTGTCCTCTCACATCTAGACTATAACAAAGCTCCATAACTGGTCTCCTTGAATCTTTTCTTGTCTTCAGGCTCTTCTTAAAACAGAAGCCAAAGCGACCCTGTTACAATTTAAGTGCCTTCTCTGCTCAAATCCCCATAATGACTTTTCACCTCATATAAAGTAAAAGCTCCAGTCTTCACTTCGAGCTACAAGGCTGTACATGATTTTCTCCCCTCCCTCAAAACCTCTCTGAAACCCTCTTCTTCACTCAGTCTTCTCCGGTTACTCTGGCAGGCACCCTCCCACTCACAACTTTCCTTAGCTCTTCCTTCTCTTGAAACACTCCCCCCCTCCCCACTTCCTTCAGGTCTACCCAGATATTAAATATTACCTTCTCAGTGAGACCTCCTTCCCCTAGCGACCTCATCTAAAATTTCAAACATCTTTATCCTTCCTGATACTTCTTATTGCTGCTTCAGTTTTAATTCTCAACATTCATCATTATCTCACTATCAGATGTGTGTGTGTACATATATACACTAGACTATAAATATCATGACACTAGACTATAAATATCATGATAGCAAAGTTGTATTTTTGGTTTGTTTGTTTGGTCTCTTTTGCTATCCCTGCAGCACTGGCGTAAGTAAAGGATACATGAGAAGCAAGGACTCAGCATTGAACATTTCCACTGTAAACTTAGATTTTTGTAATTCAAGAGAATATCGTCATGACTATACACACCAATTGGTAGGGAGATCCTGCAGTTATTTTGAAATGAATAATCATTTCTAAACTCAGATGACTTTTTTTGTCAGAGACTCTGCAAATGAGGACAAAGACAGGGTGGCATTGGTGGTATTTTAAATTGATATTTAAAAAATGCATCTTTACTTACATTGGGATTTGAGGAATCAGTGGATTTTGAGGAATCTCAGCACACTGCAGAGAGGTGGCCCATGGGCAAGAAATAGGAGTCCCTTCTGCGAGGCAGAAAGATGGGGCAAGGCCAAGAAGAAAGTGAGAGAAGGGCCAAGAGTGATACACACTTTGGCTCTTGTGGGGCAACCCAGATGTAACTGGGACTCTGGGCCTAGCTTCAGCACATAAGTTTTGATTCAGAAAACCACTCTTCTGAAAAATATAAATGAAATCAGTTCCAGCTTTGACTTAGATGGGGGAAATTACCTAAAAATGAGGAGGAAGCTACACTCTTAGTGCACAACCAGTCTTGCTGAGTCCTCTCTCTGGTTCGCTTCCACACTCAATATTCACCACAGAACTCACCACTGACCCCAGAAACCTCTTTCTCCCTCCTCCCAACTCCCAATCCAAATCCTCTCTGAGGCCAAGTCCTGCTGCTCCCTATTCTTGCTCCCTTCATCCTCCCTTTTCTCTCCAGTTTTCTTTCTCATGAATAATCTTCCGCTTTCCAATGTAAACTGCATGTCCCACTTGCCCAGTTGTGTCTCTGTCTCACCACTGCCTCAATTCTGCATCATAAAACCCGCTGCTCTGAGTTGACAAAGCCAGAATTCTCTATAAGAGGTGGGGGGGGGGGGGTGCAGGAAAGGCTGCAACCACAAAACATTAATAATTTTCTTCCCCTTCACAGTAGAATAAAGTCTCTTTTCCCTCCCTGGATTTCAAGTGTCTTAAAATATCTAATTTCAAAAGAAGGAGGAGGAAGAAGCCCTTGAAAGACAGAAAAACTGGAGAAAAGAGAAATCCCTCTCCTTGACCAGGGATTTCAGCCAAACAAGCTAAAAGGCCAGGATTCTTTTTAACCATCCATGCCACAAGATGTAAACGAATCTATTTACTCAGCAAAATATTTCCTTATTACATTTTGAGTAATTTCCCATTGAAAACAAACAGTGCATGTCAAAAAGCTCCGAGAGTCCCTCAGGCCCACGGGGTTCAGATGGGCCCATCTCCGTCATCTTTCCTCTGCTTTCAAGAGAGGAAGCCAGACAAGTTTATTTTTACTTTTGTCTTGCTATTTTGATTTACCAAATGCCACTGCTCAACTGAGTTTTGAAAAAGACAAACAAAAGCAGCAACCATTCTTGTTTAAATTGACGACAGAACATCTGAGCTGAGAGTGATCTTAGTAGACAACTAATTCAACCACATTTTATTTGCTGGTGGGGAAACTGGGAGTGGCCAAGTTCACCAGCCTTGATGTGGAATATCCGCCTCTCATTACTCTTCACTGATTAACCATTGAAAAAGAAACAAGATGACTTTTTCTACCAATTATCAAGATAATTTGTTGGACAGTCTCCTCTTTCTGTACTGATGTGAAATGCCACTCTTATCGTATACCGAGGTCTCCTATTTAATTCTACTCTGTTATACTGACCTGCGTGTTCTGGCAATGCCACCTCAGACTTTTAATTTCTATCAAGGCATGATTAATTTTAATATCCTATATAATATGATTGTTTCCATTGCCCTTTAAAAATTGTTGTCTTAATAGCTAATAAGCATGTAGAAAGATATTAATAGGGGAAATGCTGTCATCAAAGAAATGCAGATTAGGTGAGATGCTACCATATTTCTAGCAGAATGGCTAAAATTAAAGAATAAGCGTTACCAAATGGTAATGTAGATTTGGAGCAATTGGAACTCCCAGATACTGCTGGTGGAGGTATAAACTGGTACAGATACTTCAACTGTTTGGCAGTGTCTGTTAAAGCTAGGCGCATATGTACTCTTGGCCCAACATTACCATTCCTCACTCTGGCTCTGATAGCAATGAGTGTTTACATTCACTAAAAAACACATAAAAAAAAAAGATAGCTAAAACCAGAAAACAAACCAAATGTTTATCAAGAGGATAATTTATCTTTTTTAACATTTTGGTGGTATTCAGGCTGGGCACTGTGGCTCATGCCTATAATCTCAGCACTTTGACAGGCCAAGGCAGGAGAATTTCTTGAGGTCAGGAGTTCAAGACCAGCCTGGGCAACATAGCAAGACCTCATCTTTATAAAAAAAAAAAAATCAGCTGCGCATGGTGGTGTGCACCTGTAGTCCCAGCTACTCAAGAGGCTGAGGTGGAAGGATTGCCTGAGCCCAGCCGGCTGAGGCTGCAGTGGTTGAGAGCATGCCACTGCACTCCAACCTGGGTGACAGAGACCCCAACTCAAAAAAAAAAAAAAGGAGTACTACAAAGCAATGAAAGAGAATAAGCTACTGCTACATACAGTAAAATAGATGAATCTTACAGGCACAATGTTGAATAAAAACCACACACAAACAAATTAATATTATTTTATTACATTTATAAGAAAATTAAGACAGACACAGTTAATTTATGGTGATAGAGGTCAAGTAGTAGTTACCTTTTGGTGAATTTATTGACTGGGGGGCACAAGGAAGCCTTCTGGAATATTGGAAATATTCTATAACTTGATCTGGATCATGGTTATAGTGGTGCATGCATATAAACATATTTATTGAGTTGTATACCCAAGACTTGTGCACCTCACTACATGGAAGTTATGACTCAATAAAAATTATTTTCTAAAATTATTCTTTTATTTTACATTTATTATTTTGGTGAAATTTAGGATCATTTGACTGATTTTGATTTTGAAAAGCTCTATTAGGATTTATGTATTAAATTAGGGTGTAAATATACATCATTGAAATTTTATTTACTTTAAAAATATTCCTCTTTTAAAGTTTTGCTGTTTTCAGCTGGGTACCATGGCTCACACCTATAATCTAGCACTTTGGGAGTTTAAAGTAGGAGGATTGCTGGAGTCCAGGAGTTTGAGATCAACCTGGGCAACACAGCAAGACTTCATCTCTACAAAAAAAACACAAACAAACAATTATCCAGGTGTGGTGGTGCATACCTGTAGTCCCAACTACTTGGGAGTCTGAGGTGGGAGGCTCACTTGAGCCCAAGAGTTGGAGGCTTCACCAAGCCATGATCATGCTACTGCACTCCAGCCTGAGTGAGAGAGTGAGACCTCAACTCAAAAATAAATAAAAATAAAGTTTTGCTGTTTTCTTTATATAGGTATTACTCAGGTGTTGACTGCACTCAACAAATATTTCGATGTTCAAATTAAATTGTCTTGAATCCTCTCTCAAATGCAATGACAAACTCAGAGTAGGTGAACCCATGAGGAGAGACTGGGAAATTGTTTGTAAGTTCCCCGAGTGATGTGCAGAAGATCAAGAACCAATAACCTGGGCTCTTCAGCTGACATGACTCACTTGGGTCCTGCTGAAAGCTAATTGCTTGGGCATCAAGAACACAGGGCTCTTGTAAGAAAGGATGAGAGCAGTCTTTTCATTTGGGCAGGTCAGTCTCCTCAGAAAGGAATCAACAAATCTTCCAAGTGAAGGAAGAGGCCAGGGGCCTCCCGATAGAGTAAGTCAACTTTCATTTGATCCCCTGTTTTCAATATGGCACCTCACCCTTACTGCTCTGCTGTGCCTAACATGCCCAAGTTCAGACTGCTGAAAATGGGGAGAAGTAGTGATGCAACAGTGTAGGGTCATGGAAGGGATCCAGGAGACTAACTGCTCATGTAAGTACTTTAACAACCTTTCTGACTTCAGCCACATCCTACACTCTTGTCTTCATAACTGGCATCTAGAATCCCTGAGCTTTTCTAGGGCTATGTGTTGTCACTGGCTTCCTTCCAATTGGTTTCTCTGCTTGGATTTCAATTTTCTCTCTACCTTACATTACTTACCATTTTCCTGCCTCCAAAACATTGGTGATGCATCTTGTTTGCTATCATTTTTACATCCTTTTCTTTTTACCTTTGTGGATTTAGACCTTTTGAATATTCTTTTAGTTTCTGGGGAGAGTGACGATAAACTCATATATTCAATATACCATATTTTTGTTATTTATTTTTACAATATTTTCTATCATGTATGTTGAGGTATATATTTTGAAACTAACATATAGTTGCATTTTATTTATTTTATTTAATTTTATTGAGTCAGAGTTTTATTGTCACCCAAGCTGGAGGGCAGTGACACATACATGGTCACTGTAGCCTCGACCTGCCATCCAAGCAGCTGGAACCACAGGTGTGCACCACCATGCCTGGCTTTTGGGGGGCCAACCCCTGCAGGTTTCGGGGGTCCCTGGGAGGTGTGGTGGCATTGGTGAATCTGTAGGGATAGATATTAAAAGAAAGAAAGAAAGAAAGAAAGAAAGAGACTGGACTCCCATTAGTGAAGAAGCTGTTTAATGGAGGTTTCCAGCTCCTTTTATCCCAAATTTTCACGGGTTAGATCACAAGACTTTCATGTGAGCACAAAGCCAGGTGGATAAGGGGCGTCCCCCACCCACCAGATGTTTCCTCAGTCATGAGGAAGAACAATCCCAAAATCGTCTTACTGTTCCTATGCTTGGTTAATGTTCCTCAAAAGTAACATAGCAATCTTTCCTAGTACCACAATGTTTCTAATAATCAATAATCTTTAAATCCCTTACACACACAATACCTTATGCAATGACTAATTTATCCTAATAACTTTATTATTCTATGCTAATTAACACAAACCCTAGCTACTATGCTAAGGTTCCCACTG
>CAUYQG010287632.1:0-18092 GCA_963574415.1 Tarsius wallacei | reverse complement strand
TTGTTTTTTGTTTTTTGGTTTTTTTTATTTGTTTGTTTTGTTTTTTTGTAGGTAGTTTTCATATGACAGAGTCAATTTCCTGGGTTGTTATTGGTCTATTTATTGTCTCAATGTGTTCTTGTTTTAACCTAGGGAGTTTGTATAATGTCAGAAAGTCCTCCATTTCATCTAGGTTACCAATTTTGTTTCCATATAGGTGTACATAGTAATCTCTGATAATCTTTTGTATTTTTTCAGGGTCAGTTGTAATTTGATCTTTTGTATTTCTGATTGTGTTTATTTGGGTTTTTCTCTCTTTTTCTTGGTCATTCTGGATAGGGGCCCATCAATCTTGTTAATTCTTTCAAAGAACCAGCTTTTTGTTTTGTTGATGTTTTCTATGATATTTTTTGTTCTTTATATCCCGTATTTGGGCTCTTATTTTTGTGATTTGGATTCTTCTGCTAAAGTTGGGGTTTTGGTGGTCTTCCCTTTCTAGCTCCCTTAGGTGGTTTGTTAGGCTCTCCACTTGTGATCTTTCCATTTTCCTTGATATGTGCTCATAGAGATATAAATGCCCTTCTTAAAACTGATTTCATAGCATCCCAGAAGTTTTTAAGATGTTTCTTCATTTTCATTTGTTTCCAGGAATCTTTCAATTTCTTCTTTGATTTCAGTGTTAACCCAGTCGTTGTTCAGCATCATGCTGTTTAGTGTCCATGTCTTTGTGGGCTTTGGGGAAATGTTGGTTTTGACATTTATTTTTATTCTACCATAGTCTGAGAATGTGCATGGCAAGATTTCAACCTTATGGAATTTGTTTATGCTTGATTTATAGCCAAGGATGTGATCGATCTTGGAGTATGTTCCATGTGGTGTTGAGTAGAATGTATATTATGTGGTTGTTGGGTGGAATAATCTGTAGTTATCCACTAAGTCCATTTGGTCAAGGGTCAAGTTTAGGTTCTGGATCTCCTTGTTGATTTTTTGCCTTGATGATCTATCTAGGGCTGTCACTGGGGTATTTAAGTCCCCTGCTATAATAGTGTTAGTGTCAATATCTTTTTTGTTTACTTAGTAGTTGTTTTATAAATGCTGGTGCTCCTGTGTTGGGTGCATATATGTTTAGAATGGCTATTTCTTGTTGATGAATTGAACCTTTTATCATTATGTAGTGTTCTTTTGCATCTTTTTAAATTTTTGATAGCTTAAAAGTTGTTTTGTCTGACATTAAGATTGCAACTCCTGCCTTCTTTTGTGATCCATTTGCCTGGAAACTCATTTTCCATCCTTTAACTTTGAGTCTGTGTGCGTCCCTTGCAGTGAGATGAGTCTCCTGGATGCAACAAATAATGGGGTCATGTTTACTTATCCAGTCCACCATTCTGTGTCTTTTCACTGGTGCATTTAGTCCATTCACATTCAGGCTAATTATTGAAATGCGGGTGTTTATCCCTGTCATGAGGTTCTTACAGAGTTGTTGTTGTTCCTGTTTATTTGTTGTCTTTCCTTTGGTTTTTGGGTTGATTCATGTGTGTTTTCCATCTTTTCCCTGTTGAGAAGAGATCTCACTCTGTCTCCCAGGCTAGAGTGTAGTGGCATTCTCACTGCAGCCTTGACCTTCTGGACTCAGGTGATCCTTCTACCTCAGCTTCCCAAGTAGCTGGGACTACAGTCATGTATAACACTTGGCTAATTTTTTTATTTTATTTTTTCAGAGACAAGGTCTCACTATGTTGTCTAGGCTGGTCTTGAAATCCTGAGCTTTAGCAATCCTCTCACTTAGGCCTCCCAAAGTTCTAGTATTATGGGCATGAGCCACCAATGCCTGACCAAGTTAACTTTTTATACTGTGCAAACACCTTTGTCATATTTCATAGGGAACTTTTTAATATATAAGAATAATGTGTATGAAAGGAGTTTTGTAAACATTTGTTTATTAATTTAGATAATTGGAATAGTTTGATAGCCTAAGTAGTTTAAGCATTATTTCTACTACCTCATATGTATTTATAGCTTGTTTCATAATACAGCAAGATGGTACAATCTTAAACATGCAAATTCGAAGCCAAATTTCTGAATGGAATTCTAGCTCTCTCATTGTCTACCTGTGTATGTATGTCTCAGTTTTTCACCTGTAAAATGGGCTAATAATAGTGCCTATTTCATAGAGTGGTTATAACAATTTGTTCTATTAAATATGTGTGTAAATATACACACACAGGCATACACATATATTTCTATATATATTTAAGATAGGAATGAGGAGAATATGCTTATTAAATATGTGTTATTAAAAATAATTATTTGTATCTGAACAATACTCTTAATAATAGTAATGATAATATTAATTCAATCTTTGCTTTAATAGTAATCTTAAGAATATTTTTGTATACCATCCCCCAGCTCCTTCTGTCATTTATTTTCTCCTCTTTTCAGTAAAACTCCAAAGAGTTTACTGTGTTTGTTCTCCTCCCATTTCTCTTAACTTAAACCTAATCCAATCTGGTTTTCAGAGCCAGCATTCCAACTAAACTGTTCTTGCCAATGACCTCAATAACCTTCACGTTGCTAAATTCAACTCTATTCTCAGTCCTTATTTTATCTTGCCCTATCAGTAACTTTATCTATCTATCTATCTATCTATCTATCTATCTATCTTCTATCTGTCATCTATCTATCTATCTGTCTATCTATCTATCTATCTACCTACCTGCCTATCTATTTTATTTTAGAGATGGGGTCTCACTATGTGTCCCAGGCTGGTCTTGTACTCCTGGTCTCAAGCTATCCTCCCACCAGAGCCTCTCTAGTAGCTGAGATTACAGGTGTGTACATCTGGCTTAAAAACAATTTTTTTACCCACTTCTTTGATAAACTGTCTTCACTTGTCTTTCAGAATCCTGTCTCTTGGTTTCCCTCCAGACTCATTAGTTGTTCTTTCTCAGTCTTCTTCCTGATTTTTGTCTCCTCTTATATGTCTCTTAATTATGGAAGAAGCCAAACACATTTATATGATTGTTGGCAATTGGCTAATTTATATTTTCATCCTAACTCCTTTCCCAAATTTTAGACTTGTACAGCTAACTCCTTACTCAAGATTTTTACCTAAAACTCTCAGACACTTGAAATTTAATATATCCAAAGGCTATAGAGCTGATATTCTCCTCAAAACTGGTTCTGCCTATACCCTTTTCCGTATCACATGCTACAGTTCCCTCTGTGTAGCTATTTAGAACAAATTTCTTAGGGTCATCCTTTACTCCTCTCATTTTGTCATGCTCCAGTCAAACACCTTCTTTTGACTTGATCTTCACAAGAGATACAAATTATGACCATGGTGACTGCTTTGTACCATTTCTGCTGCTACCACCTTGCTTTAAATCATTGACATTTCTATAGTGACATCTGGTCTTTCTGTTTCTGCTCTTCCCCTTTTCTAACCTGTTCTCAACACAGAAGCTAAATATCAGTAAAAGTACATCAATCCTCTCCTTGGAATCCTGCAGTGTATCCCCAATTCACTCATAATAAAAGCCAACACCTTTATAATGGCTTCTACTAGTTTATATAAACTGGCTCTCCTAGATTTTATTATATCATCTAATCCTACTTCCTTTATCATTCATACTACTGTAGCCACAGTGCCTTTTCACTGTTCCTGAAACATAGTAGGCATACGCCTACCTTAAGGCTTTGCACTTGCCATTCCTTCTGCAAAAGCAATTTCCCCATGTATAATCCCACTATTACTTTACTTCTTTCAAATACATCTTTTTAATGTGGCTTGCCCTCTAGTTTTAAGACTATAACACTCCCCCCACCACTACCACCTCTGTCACTTTCCATTTCCCCTACTTGCTCTAGAATTTAGTATATCTTTCAATATTTTATACAATTTACTTATTTTTTTAAATCTATCTGCACCTACTAGAAAGTAAGCATTATATGGGCAGGGAACACTTTTTCATTTTGTGGTTAGATCAGTACCTATTATGTTGTAATCACTCAATAAATATGTCTTGTATGAATGAGTATTCTGTTGGTTTTCCTCTTTCTTACAAATATTACCTTGAAGAATATTTTCCATGAATGCAGGTGTTACACAAGATACATACTATGGTGTAGGCTATGAACATCATCTATTACTTTCATTTGCTAATACAATAGGCATAGCTCAATATCACAGTTACCCTCCACAGCATCCAATGTTGTTCTCATCTTGAATGCCTTCCCTTAATCTTATTAAGCATTACTTCTTTATCAAGTTCTGTATCAGCTATGAAGCTTTTCTTCTCTGATCATTCTTGCATGCAGTAATGCCCAATTCCTCAGAACTGGTTTAGCACTTATTTTCCTTACTATACACTTAGCCAACACATTTTATATTTAGTCTCATTGTTTCATATGAATAGATTTTGTCTCTTCAACTAACTAGCTAACTCTTATAGATCAGAAATCATGCATTATTCTTTCAGGCAAATCAATGTACGTGTTTGTTCTTCAATCTATATTTTTCTTAAAAATAACATTTTAGGAAGATTCTTCAGAATCATAGGGGTAAATTGCTTCAAAAATAAGACAAACTAATCAGTTTTACAAATAAAAATAGTACTTAATGAAGCTGTCTCAAAATACATTTTTTAGAATTAATAATTCTAATTGCATATCTGATAAAGGCCTAACATCCAGGATCTACAAGGAACTCAAATGTGCTGAAAGGAAACAAGCAAACAGCCCCATTAAAAAGTGAGAGAAAGACATAAATAGAAACTTCACAAAAGAAGACATACAAGCAGTCAACAGAAACATGAAAAAATGCTCAGCCTCACTAATCATCAGGGAAATGGAAAATAAAACCACACTGAGATAGCACCTAACTTCAGTAAGAATGACCATCACTAATAAAACAAAAATTAGTCAGGGCGTGGTGGCTCAGCCTGCAATCCTAGCACTTTGAGAGACCAACGCAAGAGGATTGCCTGAGCCCAGGGTTCGAGACCAGCCTAGGCAACTTGGTGAGACCGCACCTCTACAATAAATCACACAGACACACAAAAAACTAGCTGGGTGTGGTGGCATGCATCTGTAGTTCCAGTTACTTGGAAGGCTAAGGTGGAAGGATTGCCTAAGCCCAGCAGGTTGAGGCTGCGGTGGCTGTGAGCATGCCTTTGCACTTCAGCCTGGGTGACAAGAGTGAGACTCCAACTCTAAATAAACAAATAAATAAAAATAAAACAAAAAATAACAGATGCTGGCGAGGATGTGGAGAAAAGGGAACCCTTCCACACTGTTGGTGGGAATGCAAACTAGTTCAACCTATATGGAAAACTTTTAGGAGTGGCAATTCTTAAAAGAACTAGAAATTGACTTTCCATACGACCCAGCAATCTCCCTTCTGGAAATATACCCAGTGGAACTTAAATCACTCTACAAAAAAGATGCATAGAACTAACTGTGCTGCCCATAGAAATGGGAGTAGTTAAACAAAAGTGATACACATACATGATGGAATATTACACAGTCATAAAGAAGGACAAAATTATGGACTTTGCAGCAACTTGGATGGATTTAGAGTGTATTACAGTGATTTATCACAGAAACAAAGAAACAAAGAATTGTGTACCATATGTTCTCACTCATAAGCAGACCCTGAACTTTTACCATAATACTATAAGAAAGGAATTGACAGTGCTGGAAACTGCCAGGGGAGGAGAAGAGCACATAACATCAATAAGCGTACTTGATCTCCAACCAGACAATGTGGTGATAAAAGGGAAGTCTAAACTTTACCTGTACGATGATCACTTGTATACCTAATCCTGAAGTGTACCCCTCATCTTTAAGATAAAGAAAAAAATTTAAAGTATTTTCTCTTTCAAGCTTCCTTCCTTATGGGTAAGCAATGTGGAATATCAAGTCCTTTATTTTTGGATTGTATAAATATTACCTGTTATCCATAGAATAATATAATTTTTAAAAATTCAAGATATTATATAGCAATAGAACATTCAGTTATTGCCAAATCAAATGATGAAACTGGAAAGAAGTGATGACCAATTAGAATATGTACAATCCCTGTTTATTAAAATGGTGGCTCATATTCATAAAAAGTTTCTCTCTTGTCTTCCAAAACTCTTCTCCTTATCTCTTAATTCATCAGTTTATTTCCTACAATTGCATATAATATATGCACATTAAAATGGCTTAATTTATGCCCCAAACTTGCTTTACCTTTTCCATTGTGCTTAATGATCATTGCTACTAAGTCAACTTGTATAATTATTCAATATCCTAGGAGTGCAAACCATACTCTGGAGAAAAAAAATAGACAAAACCAGTTTGATATATCTATATCTGTATCTATATATCTTTTGATTTCTATTTTGAAATTGTGGGGTACAATTCAGAGTTAGGTATACAAATGTTCATTGTACAGGTACCCTTACTGATGAGGTGTGCCCCCCCTTCCCCAGACAGATATCGACTACTATCAATCCCAGCTACTCACCCCCACCCACCCTCCCTGCAGTTTCCCAATACTTTCAATCCCTTTCCTACAATAATACGGTAGTTGTTCAAGGTCCACTTGTGAGTGAGAATATGTGATACTCCAGCTTGATATATTAACACTGAGAAAGTGCAGGCTATATTTTACTTCACGGATATGGGAGAAATTTTTTATTTTATTTTTTCCATTTTTTCTCCAAAGAAGTGAGTTTTGCATGGATATTACCTTGTGTCATATATTCAAGAGAGGAGTTTCTTAACTTTGCTTTTACAAAATGTTATGAATTCTTTCACCACATTAACTTCTTTGCATGTCATGAAAAGTGAGTGTTATGAAACGCTTAACAAAAGAGACTTAGAGATTTGGAGAAACTGAAGTGACTTGGAGGGGCCATTGAGCCCTAAATGCTTCTGATGTCTTTTCATTTCTCTAAGTATTAAGGGAGCAAACAAATAAAAAAGTAATAATCTACAAACTCAATTGATGATGTAAAAAAAGGTTTATTATATTCTAATACTTTTAAAGTTGTAGTATTTGAATATAAGGGTTTTTATATGGAATTTATATTTCCTTTTCAGTGTTTCTTTTTTAGTTCTTAAGGACACAATCAATATGTAATTTTGAAACATGGACAAAAAACTCTTTCATTATAAAATAATTCATTTAACAAAAATTTGTCAAATGTTCCTTTAGTACTAAGCATTCAACTAGTCACTGGTGATACAAGTTAAATGACGCAATCAATGTCCCGTGTTTCATATTATTTGTACTGAAGTGGATGTGTGAGAAAATGCAAATTAAATATAGAAACAAAAGAAGGAAGGAAAGAGGCAGGGAGGAAAGGATGAAAAAGAAAAGGGGAAAATATAAAATAATTATCTGCTCAAATAATTTCGAAAGTAGAAGTAAATAAGATGTTGTGAATAGCAATTTACAGCTGGAAAATCACATTCACATACACCATTTCTTTATATTATATGTTTCTGAATATCTAAGTCTTCCAAATATCCAACATTTTTAAATATTGTAGAGCATCATCAAAAAATAATTTATGGAAACCATAATGTTCTGCAAGACAGAAATATTTGGCGCCAAATACTTGGTTCATATTAACATTATTTTATTTATTTGTTATATATTTACTGAATACCTATTTTGGGCCATGCACTGTTTTTGGTGATATAGCAGAGATCAAAACAAAGTTCCTGACCTTGTGGGTCTTATGAGAAGTAAGTGTTGATAGTAGATCAGTGAGTGGTAAATGCTGTGGACCAAAATAAAACTGGAAAGAGAAATAGGTAGTATCTGGGTAGAGATTGTTGCACTCCTCTAGAATCTAGAATAATAAAAGAAGAACTAAATTCTGAAAAAAGTGAGTGGGTACGTTAGTGTATTAAGTCTAGAGAAATGTAGGTGCAAAGGCCATGAGGAAGGTACCATACTTTTTTAGGGAACACCAACGATGTCTGTGCAGCTGAAGTATAATGAGAAAGACAGAGCAAGATAAAATTAGAAAGGTAATGGGGTGTTGGGGTGCTTTTTAAGGGCTTCGGGGTCAAGCATAAAAAAATTGCTTTATGACAGGAGGCAGGAGATGATATCTGTTTGCTACCGACCTTCCATATGGGTTATGTCATTGTAAGAAATTCTTTTTTCATTTCTGACCAACAGTGTTAGTCTTTCCTAATTAGCATCATAATTAATTTCTCCAATTCATCTTCAAATTGACATTCAAATTGATCTTTTCCTAATGCATGTCCCATCTTGTATTCCCAATTTAACATACTTGAGTGACACTGCATTTGTTTTGCCAAAATGCAAAGGTCTTAAAGAATATTCAAGGTCCTTCATAATTTGGCATGTCTAAGATACCTAGACATCACTCCCCCTCTGGTCTCTGACACTTGGAGTTTCCTCTAATTTGAATGTTCTTCTTCTCTCTCTTCCCATGGAAGCTTCCTTTTCATCCTTTCACTTCCTGGTTGAATGCCACCTTCACGGAAAGACCTTCTATTTCTGACAACTCTGTTTAAAGTAGATGGCAATCAGTTGATATTCTCCATCATTATCATGCCATGTTTTCCTTCCTTAACGCAATAGGAAGTTAAATTACTTTTTTTTTCTTTTGATGCTTGACTACTCAGTAGTATGAAACTTCATGAAGGCAGTGACATTGTCTTTCTAACTCTGCATCAATAATAAAAGCTAATACATATTCAATGCTTATCATTTCCCAGGCACTATTACCAACATATCGCATGCGGTAGCTTATTGAATACTTAACCATATGAGGAAAATACTATTTACTAGTCTAGACTAGGCTACCATGGCATAGATAAAGAGAATAAGTAAATAGACCCCAAATCCATGGCTAAAACACTAGCAAATAAAGGATTTTAATTGGCATTTTACCTCCATGAAATCAGTGTACATCCTATGCACTAGACAAATTTGATTATTTACTGTAGGTACCTTATGCTTTCTTCAGCTGAGCCTTTTGATAGTGCTTCCTCTGCCAGGAGTGCTTACATCGTCTCTTTTCCCTGGCCATCTGCTATGTATCTAGTATTCACCCACTCTTCATCTCCTTTCCAAAGGTTTTTATGATTTCTTCCTCTCCCTGTTCAGGCTAAATAGGAGCTTCTTTTTGCCCATCTTTTTGCTTCTATAAGGTAATTTAACAATTATTATGCTATATTTGTTAAAGTATTTCTTATATCTCCTAGACTCTGAACTCCTGAGACATAGGCAGTGTCTTACTTATTTTTACATTCCCAGTGCTCAGTACAGTTTAAGGCATAAAAAGTTGGTGCGCAATAATTTTTGATTAAATAGATATATGACACTGAACATCTCAACAGCATACTCAGTAATATTGTAGAGATCTTACCTGGTTCAAAAATACTAACATCTGTCCAAGTAGAATTCACAAATCCAGTAAATAGTTTTGAGGGAAGAGGGATTAAGGTTTGTAAATTGTCAACAGTCTTATTTTATATAACTGAAGATAAGAGTAAGAAAACTGCTGTCACAACCACTGAATTTAAACCGAGCTGCTTTAGACAAAGAATCTAATTTTAAGTGAGAATGAGGAAGGGTGATGAGGAGGAAAAGTTAGGATTAGGAGGATTAGAGATAGGGTTTGACTTTTTATATGTCTGAAACTCTGAATAATAGGTAAAATTTAAAAACCATTAATATCACCTTCACTAGTTATAGTTTGCTTCTTCAAATAGTTTTCTAAACATGCTTCAAAAACCTTGAAGTATATGCATGTATTTTAGATAGATAAAAGGACAATACTAAAACAATTTTCCAGGAAATTCCTTATCATGCTTTGTTGAATGTGAGAAAGCAAGATGAAGAGGATCTATAATTTGTGATATAAAATAAGACACAGTCAAACCTAGTTTTGCTTGAAAACTTCACCTCACTTTAGTCAGCACATAAGTTCTCTTTTTTTTGAGCACCTTGATTTGTGAGTAATCTGCATCTTGCAGATTTCTTATCAGTACAAATATATAAATTTTGCAGCATAGTTATTGAATAAGCAAATAATTTTGGTCCAAGTAACTTTCATAATTTATCTTTAGTTAGAGTTTGATTCTACTCTTCATGAGAGACTCATAGTTCTGAATTTTTATTTTTCCTTTTGAAACAAAGGTTTTATACTATTTGTTTCCAATGGGTGATATTCACTAGTTTATCTGATCAATTTAATTCTATTCTGTAATTAAATTGTTATATATAAGCAATTAGTTTATATGAAAGTAATAAGAAATTTTAGTTCTCTACACAGAGACTTGTAGAACATCTCATTGGGACATGATCTGAAAGTAAGATTTTACAATATGGAAAATGGAAAATTTTACCTGTCAAAAAAAGTGGTCTACAACTTACTGAAAATCATAAAACTAAAATTCATGGACCAAACAAATTAAAATATTCGTGAAGAGTACTGAAATGCATGAAGTAACTTTTCAAAGATAATACCAGGCAATATGTCAGCCAAAAATAAGACCTAAAATAGTGATGTTTAGTACAAGTTCTTGGCAGATAAATAGACAGTGGATCCCAAGTTCAACAAAATCATTGGATTGACTTGGGCACTGTGTGTAATAATAGGAATACAAATATTAAAATATATTTTCCTAATTTCGTTTCCCATAATATTCATTGGAAGACATTTATACTTCCACCCTTATTTTGAAGTAGTCAAATCAGAAGGATGCCATTATGTAGTAGAAAACACAGTGGATGTTCTAGACTTAATCACTGAGGTCAATATGAGTCTTCTTTGGATAAGAGTAACTGAAACGTACATTCCTTGCCAAGCAGTGTAGAATGCACATTTCAAAATGCCTGTCGCTACAAGGAAGACTCGATTGATTATATAAGAATTCAACAGGCATTTAAGAAGACTGGTTGTGTCCAGTTAAATAATTTCTCTTCTATAGATGCCAAAGTGTGGCTTCTATAGCACCACATGGCAAGAGCAGCATGATTTGTTGAGCGGCAGAGGCAACCCAAAGAGTAGAAAGAATATACCAGTGTCAAAAGCCCAGGAATTTAGTATTTTTTCAGTCATTACTTAATCTTTAGGTACTTCAGCTTGGTTTGTATGGAAAACAAATGGATATAGTAATCTCTATACTTTAAGGTTTTGATATGATTCTAATATAATGATAGAAATTAGAATTTTGTAATCTGTGAAGTACTATTCCTGAAAAGAATGCATTTAGTGAAGACTCATAATTGATTGTTATTCCTTCCTTATTCTTAAGTGATCTTTCAAAATAATGCTCAATTTTTCCTTCCTTTCTCAGCCTACGGAATTGAATGATGAATCAGAAATAAATCCTAAAGGTCTTCTATTTTCACAACTAGTACTTATGATGCTGTGTGATCAGTTTAGTTATCTTCCCACTATACCTTGGCACCCTTATATTAACCTAGTAAAAGCACTTTTTATTATTTATTTTTAAATCTTCCAAATGATCTCCTCATCACCCCTATTTCTCTAGGTTCTCCCTTTTAAAATATTCCAGCACATAACCTTTAAAATGATTTTTTCTGTAACATCATTTTCACAATATTGTGGAAAACATTTGTTATTTGAGCTTGTATGGACAAAGATAAGTCCTGTTTTTTGCTAGTTGCAATATCTAGAACAGGTGATTTAATTTTTGAGGATTTTTTTACTTACCTGTGAATAATAGAATCTACCTCCTAGAGCTGAATTGAGAACAACCAAATATATAATCTGCACAATATCTGGATTAAAGAAATACTCCAATTGTATTTCTACCACCTAATCTTTATTCATTCTATAATTTTGAGTGGTTTATCATCACTGACGTGATTCCATATACTCCAAAATTTTCTAGTTTTCTCCATAACTGATTCTTTTCCTGTTCAAATCATTTGTTTGTTTGCTTATTTATTTATTTTTATGGGTACCTCATGATATTTTGATATATGTATAAATTGTGAAATGATTAAATCAAACTGATTAACCAAACCCTTTATTTCACCCAAATTGGTTTAATTTTCTGAAATTCCTACACCTATTTACTTGCTCTCATGATTACCTACAATACCTTGCCCTAGCCCTATAATTATATAAATGTTATCAAGTCTTTTTCTCAATATTTTCTAACCTTTTTCAATAAACAACTACTTTCTACTCACACTGCTACTTTCACATATCAAGCATTCATTAGATCCCTATGATTTGCCTTCTTTCTCTCCCTCCATACCTTCTTTTCTGCCTTTCTATTTTTCTGCCATTTTATTTTATTAAATATTTCCTTTAAAAGTTTTTATCTTATCAGTATATGTATATTTTAAGTTCCTGAAGAGTGAAAAGCGTCTTTACATCTTCTAATACACTTATGACAGACAGGGACCAATAAATAGTTGTTAATTGTGCTATGGGGTTAAACAAACAAAATAAAACTAATATATGTTAAATGCTCTAGAGCCTAATTTAAGAACCTCATTTAAGAACTCATTTAATCTGTATGACAATCCTATAAGATATGAAAGCTGAGGCCCAGAGACATTAGGTAATTTGCCCAAGGTTACACAAGTCTTAAATTATATAAGCAGTATGAAATCCCAAGCACATTTCTATTAAAACTTATGTTCTTAAATACAAAGGTAGTTTGTAGTTCTGCAGCTTGGAAAAAGGATCCTTGTGATACTGGGTACTGTCTTCAAAAGAGGTTTCCGTGTGTGTCTGTGCTCAAAATGGCAATAACAATTATTATAAATTCATTTAACGTGGATTCATATTGCAGTTTTCTAGGAGCTGGGGATGAAATGATTAACACAACAGAAAAGATTTGTGATTTTGTGAAGTTAGTTGGCGAGAGGTGGACAATGAATACATAAATAAATTAGAACATTTGAGGTAATGATAAGTTCTATAAATAAAATAAACCATGGCTATGTATTGAATTGATTTGAGTTTAGACTTTGATTTGAGTGGTCAGGAAAGGCCTCTTGGTTTAAGTGCCTTCTCATATGAGACTTCATATTAGAAAAATAATTCTAATTAGTTTAAGCACAAGGAGAGTTACCACAGGCAATTAGATGGCTCACAGCATCAAAAGGGGTGTGAGAATTTTATGCCTGGTTGCGTCAATGGAAAGAATCAGAGCTCCAAGAACCACACACTCTTATTGAATATACCCAACCACACCAAGAAAACTCTTAGCACTGATGCTTGAGGTTCCTAACTAACCTCAGTTTCCTGAGACACTTAAAATGGAGAGATTATTAGAGTGGTTGCAATAAATATTAGAAAAGGGGATTAAGTTCAGAATATGTTTTGCATGTAAAGCTTGCAAGAGAATTTCCCAACTGGTAGCATAAATGGGTTAAGGGAGTGCATGATATTGATAATTTCAGTTTTCAGGTTATGACCTGGGGCAGCCTAAACACACAGGCTGATTATCTCTAGCTTTAAGCAGCCTCATCAGTTTTCTTCAGTCTGCCATGATATGGAAAAGGTTAGGGACCATAAGTTTATAGTATTGACTGAAAGATGTGGGATAGAAAAAAATTTTTAAAAAGATAGGTTTTTAGTTTGATTTACTTGTTGGCTCATGGTGCCAATTACTGGGAAGGAAAAAAGGTAGGGGAGAGCAGGTTATAGAGGGAGGGGGATAAAGAGGAGTTATTTTTTAATAGGAAATGAAATTTGAGAAATTTAGTAGTCTTTTCATGTTGAAGTTAGGTAGGTAGGTGGTTATAGGAAGTTGGAGTTTAGGAGGGCAGATTCATTTGAAGCTACACATTTGATTGTCATCAACATAAATATGCAGTTTAGAGATATAGGAGTAAAATAAATTACCAAGGGAGAAACCGTAGAAAACAGAGAAGTAATTTTAAGACTGACCCCTTGGGCATGTGAACAGTTTGAATTACAGTGGACCAATAGTTTCTATAACAGGAGAAGTATTATAGGAAAACAATTCTTGACCTGATAATTCTTAGAAACATATTGGAGGACATTTAGCTTAAACAAAACGAATGCATTTCTGTGTGTAATTAAAAGAAAAACTTGAATTGGGAATAATTGACTAAATTATAAAGAGGACTGAACATGTTGGGGGAGAAAACTTTCATACTAGGGCAAACTGAAAAAAAAAAAAGAAATCTTTAAAAACGAGGCCTAAGAGACGTTATGATCAAAGCTTATAAAATCAAAAATTGTATGAATAGGGTCAACACATTCTTATTTACCAAAGTCAAAATACTAGAACTAAGAGACACTCCCTGAGGGTTGAAAGAATTACTTTGAGGACAAAATGAAAGGAAGTTCTATTTTAACCAGTGGGTATTAAACTTATGAAACTTTACCATAAATGGTAGAATAGGTTGAAAATATAAATAGTTTCAAGGTGGAGTTCATGGACAATAGATACACAATAGGTTGTTTAAGGAACTGAAATATTTTGATGAATAGTACATTTCTAATCTTTTAATTTTCATATCCTATATTTTATAAACACCTTTTATAAAGTAAAATAAAATAAAATAAAGCCAGGGTTAGAATAGAAAGGATATAGTCTGACATAATAAGAATTTTTGTTCTATTAGCAATAATTTAAAAAAAGAATGTTCTAAATAGATTCCCCCTTCCTTAAAATAATTAATATACCCTTTGAAGACCTATAATACCTATTTATGAAGAGCCATGCTTTGAATATGTATTAATATGTTATTTGGCAGAACATATGTATTCACAATGATGAATTATCTTAACATATGTGAAGTCAAAGTAATTTCTAATATGAAATCTCAGTACTTACTTGCAAAGTTCTTAAAGTTGAATTTTGATTCACATTATCTAATCTTTTCTTTAAAATTTCCCTAATTACTGCCCTAATTTTATTCACTTTGATATTTAATTTATTTATAATGCCATTCTTTCCTCTTAATGCCTTCTTTTGTGTGAGCAATCATGTTGTTTTTATTCTCATTTTCAGCTCTCTGCTGGTTGGAGAGTTATATATTATATTTTCTAAGTCCTTATATTTAAATTTATAACATTTGTAGTTGAAGTCATTCTACTCTATGTCTTGCAAGAGCGGTAGCATGTTTAAATTCTGATTTCCCTCATCACATATTTCATATTATTGTTGCTTGGCATTTTGGTCCTACACATTGTTACTCCTTTCATTAGTCAGCTTTTTCATAGTAGCAAAATATTTATGATATCATTTTCTTCTTATGCATTCTTGTCTTTTCTTCTGTATTGAATTTTCTTCTTCCCAAACTAAACATGTTAGTAACTACCTTTGTAAGTCTGTATTTCATTCTTATCTTTGAATAATAGTTTAGCTGGGCATTGTATTACATATATAGTATTATTTGTGTAATTGTCTTTTCCAGGTAATCCATGTTTTCTTTTTGCTGTTCTTAATATTTTGTCTTTTGTGCACTATATTTCCATAACTATATGTTCTGAGTATTTTTATAATGGAACCTTGAAAGAACCTTCAACTTCAGACTCCTGTCTTTCTATAATTCTGAATCATTATCTACCATTATCACTCCATCGCTCCAAATATTCATTTCCAAATTCTCTGTAGTCTTTTTTCTGATTCCATTAATTTATGTTGAACAGTTTCCTTTCATATTATTATGTATTTTAACTTATCTTTACATATCTTCTAATTCACTAAAGTTCTTAGGTTTTATCTAATCTATGGGCCATCATATATTTTGAGAACTTTTCTAAATTCTTTATGTTTTTAGAATTTTTATTTGGCTCTTTTCAAATATATGTGTTTTATATTGTCCTATTCTTGGTTCATATTTTCTATTTTTTAAATTTCTATGGACATGGATATTTTAATCATATACATATTGTGAATGAAAAGAAAAGCATACTGTTCTATCCATAATAGTTCTACATATATATATACATATGTATATGTAATTGAAATGTAATTAAAATCCATGTGATAGGAAGATGGAAAAACATAAAGAAGAAAATGAAACTTTAAAAAAATAGAATAAGTCACTATATCTGAAATAACATCTTGTTATTTCCCTTTCTTGCTTTTGAATTTGCTCATTTTAGAAAACAGTTCTCCTTCTTTTTTGCACAATACTTCCATGTGTTTGGAAAAAAGAAAGGAAAGGTGGTTTTGAGTATATGGTGTGCATCCTTCTACAATTTCTCATAACTGCATGTTCTATAAAATGCGCTTTTATTTTTGGTGGAATAAAGTTTATCACAAAAATATTGTGTAAATATAAAATGACTCAGCTATGAGTTATCAAAAAACAACTGTAATTTACAAAGTTAACCTTCAAGTGTAATTTTGAACACTATATTATTTATTCACTTATTAATTTATATTTTTAAATTGACAAATTATAGTTGTATATATTTGGGGGTACCTTTTGATGTTTATTTACATGTGTACATTGTGTAATGTTCAAATCAGAGTATTAGCATATCCATTACCTCATGGATTTGTCATTTCTTTGCAGTAAGAACATTCAAAAACCTCTCTTCTAGCTATTTTGTACTGTATAATAACTTACTATTAACCCTTGTCACTCTGCAATATAACACCATATACCTTGTATCTAATTGTAATTCTGGAGTTACAATTTTATTTACCTAAGTTTCCCTATCATCACTTACCTAGTCTCTGGTAATTATTTTTCTACTTTCTACTTATATGAGATCAACTTCTTAAAGAAAATTCACATCAGTGACATTATGCAGTATTTGTCATTCTGTGTAAGGCTTATTTTACTAAACTTAAATCCTCCAGGTTTGTCTTTTGTCTTAAATAACAGGCTATCATTTGTTAGGCTAAATAATATTCCATTGTGTAGATATACAACATTTTATTTATCCTCTCATCAGTTGTTGGGCAACTTGGCTATTGTGGATAGTGCCACAATAAACATGAGTGGATATACCTTTTTGACATAATCACTTCATTTCCTTTGGATATATACTCAGTGTTAGGTTGCTAGATCACATGGTAGTTCCCTTTTAAATTTTTTGAGGAATCTTCTTACTGTTTTTAATACTAGCATTACTAATTGACATTTCATTAGCATTATATAAGTGCTCCCTTTTATCCACATCTTCACCAACACCTATTTTCTTTTTAATAATAGACTTCTAACTGGAATGAGGTGGTATCTCATTGTGATTTTGATTTAAATTTCTCTGATGATTAGTGGTGTTGAGCATTTTTGCATATACCTCTTGGCCATTTGTATATCTTCTTTTAAGAAATGTCTGTTAAGGTCTTTTGCCCATTTTTAAATCAGGTTATTTATTTTTGATGTCAGGTTCCTTATATATTTTGGATATTAACCCCTTGTCAAATATATGATTTGAAAATATTGTCTTTCATTTCAGGTTGTTTCTTCACTCGATTGTTTCCTTTACAATGCAAAAGCTTTTTAATTTGATGTAGTCCCATTTTTCTATTTTTACTTTTTTTGCCTATGCTTTAAAAATCTTATCTGAAAAATCCTTTCCCAGTCTAATGCTTTGAAGCATTTACCCCATGTTTTCTTTTAGAAGTTTCATGGTTTTGGGTTTTACATTTAAGTTGTCAATTCATTTTGAGTTGATGTTTGTATATGGTGAGAGGTAGGGGTCTAGTCTCATTCTACTGTATGTGAATATCCAATTTCCCCAGCACCATTTATTCAAGAAACTATCTTTTCTTGAGTGCTCTTGGCACATTTATCTAAAGTCAGTTGATTGTAGGTGTGTAGAATTATTTATGGGGTCTTTATTCTATTCCATTGGTCTGTATGTTTGTCTTTATGCCAGTACCATGCTATTTCGTTTACTATAGCTACTATAGCTTTGTAGTGTATTTTGAAGTCAGGTGGTGTGTTGCCTATGGCTTTGTTCTTTTTTTTGTTGTTTTTTTGTTTGTTTTTGTTTTTGTTTTTGTTTTTGTTTTTGTATTGAGTTGGAGTCCCACTCGATCGCCCAGACTGGAGTGCAGTGGCCGCTCCCAGCCACCGCAGCCTCGACCTGCTGGGCTCCGGCGATCCTTCCGCCTCAGCCTTCCGAGTAGCCGGAATTACAGGCGCGCGC
>CAUYQG010287630.1:0-29438 GCA_963574415.1 Tarsius wallacei | reverse complement strand
TTTTTTCTCGAAGTATAATTATTTTCAGCAGTCTAATATGAGTACTGGGTGTGAATTGCTAATTGTCCTACAATACAAATAGTTGATATTTGTTCGACTTCTTCCTGATTTGATGTCTGTCATCAGTTCTGCAAAACTGATATATATATATGTGTGTGTGTGTGTGTATATATGTGTGTGTGTGTGTATATATATATATATATATATGTATTTTTTTTTTTTTTTTAAGATGTGGAGCACAATTTAGGGTTAAGTATACAAATGTTTATTATGCAGGTACCCTTGTTGATGAGGTGTGCCCCCCCTCCCCTGGCAGATTCCCACTACTGCCAATCCTTTTCTTATCGTATTACACTAATTGTTCAAGATCCACTTATGAGTGAGAACATGTCATACTCAGTTCTTTGTTTCTGTGATAGATCACCTCAGTATTATAGACTCTGAGTCCATTCAGGTAGCTGCAAAGTTCATGATTTTGTCCTTCTTTATGACTGCGTAATATTCCATCATGTGTATATACCACATTTTTTTTACCTAATCCTCTTTCGACAGACAGCGTGGTTGGTTCCATGTTGTTGCTATTGGGAACAATGTTGCAATAAACATATGTGTGCAGGTATCTTTTTCATAGAGTGATTTGAGTTTCTCCAGGTATATTCACAGTAGAGGGATTGAGGGGTTGTATGGAAGGTTGATTTTGTCGGAGCCTTGCTTCGTTGCCCAGGCTGGAGTGCAATGGCACAATAACGGCTACTGAAGCCTCAACCTCCTGGGCTCATGCAATCCTTCTGCCTCCACCTTCCAAGTAGCTGGAACTAAAGGTGCACACCGCCACATCTGGCTAATTTTTTTATTTTTGTAGAGGCAAGATCTCACTAAGTTGCCCAGGCTGGCTTCGAACCCCTGGGCACAGGCAGTCTCCTGCGGCTCCCAAAGTGCTGGAATTACAGGGATGAGCCACTGCGTCCAGCTGTTTCTTTTCTGTAACTCCTATAAATGTATGTTAGGCCGCCTTACTCTTCTCTCAGTATCTCTTTTTTTTTTTTTTTTTTTTGCTTGGAGGGATACATGCACAGGTTAGTTACATAGGTGTGTTGCATGATGGTGAGTTTTGGGCTTCTGTTGAACCAGTCACCAAATAGTATGGTACCCAGTAGGTAATTTTTCAGCCCTTGCCACCTCCTTCCTTCTCAGTATCTTTTAAATTCTGTATTAGCCATTGTATGTCTTTCCATCCTGCATTCTAATTTTCTTCTAACCTATTTCCCTCTTTCCTTGTTTCTCGATTCTACCTTGTCTACTGTTAAACCCATCCATTTCCACATTTGCTGACATCAGGTCTGTCTCTTGGTCTGGTTCTGCTGTTTTATCTCTTTACAATGGATATGTTTTTTTTTCCCCCTTGCATTTTTGTGTCTTATAATTTTTGACTGAATGCTAAACTGTAAAACAGAACAGTAAAGACTGAAATAAGTAGTAGTTAAGCCTTAAGGGTATATTCTGCTTGTCAGGGCATTAGTGTGGTGAGTTGAGTTGGTTTAGTCTTTAGTGCTGGGTCTTAGCTTTATTATTGCTTTATTTACCTTCAGAGTATTCCAGTGGTGGACTGCTACTGCCTAGTGTTTAGAGAGAGGCCTAGAATACTGAAGGATTTATTTCAGTATCTTGTACCACCCTCAGCTCTCCGCAGGCCCTGTGTCACAGAGAGATCTCTCAGGCTGTGGTACTTTCCTCAGCAGTAGACAGCTGTTGCTTCTTGAAGGAAAGCCATGGTGGGGATGGGAGGGTGTTCTTCATTCTACTAATCCTTCTTCATTCTTAGGTAGGCTCTGTGTGCTTGGTCTCAGAGGTGGGGATTTCCCAGGATTTCTGTCCTTCCTGTCTCCTCTTCAGTCTGGAATGCAGGCAAATTCTGTGCCTTGTGCCTCCACCCCCCCATGGCGGCTGACTTCTGCCTTGTGTTGGTTGAAAGGTCCTGGGCAGGTGGGTTTTGTAGCCCTTTGCCAATTGGCTACATACTTCTACCTTCATCAGTGCTGGGTCCTTGCTGAAATGAATTTCCTAACCCTTATCAACCGCTAATCACCACCTTGTACTCTTGCCAAGTCTAGAGTGCTGTGTAGGCTTCTTAGGTTCTTTTCTGGTAAACATGGGTAGACTCTGCCTAATAACTGTCACACTAGCAAATATTTGGTCTTAGGGATTTAAGAATTTGATGAATTTGGGGTGCTTTTTTTTTTAATAATTTTTTTATTGTGATATTGAGGGGTACAGTTAAGGGTTAGGTACACAAATATGTCTCGTTCAGGCACCCTTGTTGATCAGAAGTGTCCCCCCATCCCCAGAAAGGTGTTTACTGCCATTAATCCCTTCCCCTATCCCTCCCACCCCCCCCTCGTTTCCCACCCCTGTCAGTCATTTTCTTGGGGTAATACATTGGATGATCAAGGTCTACTATATGAGTGAGAACATGTGATACTCAGTTTTTTGTTTCTGTGAGAGGTCACTCAGTATTATAGACTCTAGTTTTTTTTTTTTTTTTTAAGATGAGAAATACTATACCCTATTGTTTGCTAGTGAGAATGACAAGGTGAAGGGGAAATGGATGATGCTCAAAACTGGCCTGGTGCCCTGGTGTGGGTCAAAGGGGATGGAATCCAAAGGCCAGCTGGAGAGGGGCATCACAGTCACCATGGGTGCACAGGGCAAGGAGCCAGAGGCTGACACTGTAATCACTTCTGATTACTTCTATTTTCTCTGTGAAACCAAAAGGTCATCAATTGAGAGTAAGAAGTGAGGAGGAAGTTTTGAAGGCTTGAGAGAAAAGGAAAATGGTGTAAAATTGTCACCCAGGGAAAAAGAGAGCCAAGGTCCATGAATACAGTGTGGGGAAAAGAATAATGTAAAAGAAAAAAAGTTTTCCTAGAATTTCAGAGGACATATTCCATTGGAAGAAAAACAAAAATCTTTGCATTCACACGTTTTAAAACAGGAATAATAGAGAGTTTACCATATTTGACAATCTCCTTAAGGAAGAGAGCCACAGAAATGAGAAATTAAGTGGGCATTTTTAAGAGTGCTCTTTCACTTTTAAATGATTTCTGCAGCACGTGCGCTACTTACCACTTCCTCTGAGAATGCATGTCTTTTCACAAGTCTTGATACATTTCCTTCTGCAGCTTTCTTTAGTATCTCTATTAGGGTCTCCAACATATTTGACTCAATATGGATTATAATCTGAATATAACAAAGCAAGCAAAAATGAAACTGAGTCAGTCTCTCAATGTTGAGAAATATACTTGGTTCGATAACCATGCTTTTATAGGCACCTACCCTGCTTTCATACTATTTCCTAATTTATTTGCTTATGTGGGTTCAAAAGACTGTTTCAAATATATGCCCACCTGTCAAAACTTGCTTTCCAATAGTTCTTCAAAATACCTCAATCAAAACCTAAAAAGCAATACGGAAAAGAGCCTGGATTTTGGTGTCTGGATACTTGGGCTGAAATCCAGACAACTAAGTGATTCTGGGCCGGGCACTAAATTTCTCTGACTTTCAATGTCCTCGTTTGCAAAATGGGGAAAATGCAATTAGACCTCATATTTGGGGTTATTGTTAGCATTAAATGAAGTACCAGCACCCAGGAGATACCCAATAAACAAAAACATAGCTTCCTCCTCCTTATATCCTTTGGATTCAGAGGCTATGATGATCAGACAATCTCATAAGATTGGCTAGGGGCAATTTTAATTTGGTACCTTTAACTTTGTGGTGTCATTAGGAAACTGCAGGCACACAGGTTACTGTAGGATGAGCAGAAGCTGGCTGAAGTCTTAACGAGGCACTCCTATTTACACTGTATCTACTAAGAAACTCAAAACTGGGTACCTTTCAAAATCATGCAACTACCGCTCTTTTACCAGTAGTGCAAGGAAAAAACATACCCCCTCCCACAATTACCAACATTCACTAATACAATTTTTAAAAAGCTTAAAGAAAATGAGAATTGAGAATTCACTAACCAATACTAACCACTGTTTATAAATTGAGTTACTGTCTGCCACATGTTTATTTATCCCCTAAATTTGATGCTTTTTTGTCAATTATTAAAAATAAACATTTCTTTCTTTCTTTTTCCCTTTTGGGGGACTGCCTCTGTTGCTCAGGCTGGGACGTGGTGGCCATGATGACGGCTCACTGCAGCCTCAACCTCCTGGGCCAGGCTACTACCTCAGCCTCCTGAGTAGCTGGGCCTACAGGTGCATGCCACCATTCCTGGGCAATTTTTAAATTTTTTTTAGAGACAAGATCTAGCTATGCTGCCCAGGCTGATCTCAAACTCCTGGCTTCCACCAACCATCCTGCCTTGGTCTCCCAAAGTGCTGGGATTACAGACGTGAGCCACCACGCCTGGTCAAAACAAAACAAAACAAAACAAATGTATGTCTTTATAGCATTAATATTAGAAAAAGAAAATCTCATTTTTAACACATGTACAGCAATTCACCAGGGAAATATACCACACTTTATTATATTGACCATTGTGTATATATTATTTTTTGAAAACACTGGTAATGTCTTAGACTTGATTCCCAGAACTGAAATTACTAAATCAAAGTATATATACATTTTAAAAGCTCTTGATCCTTATGAAAGGAAGTTTTTTTTCCCCCTGGAAGAGATTTTCCCTTTCTATGCTGAACCAGCTATGTTTTCTCACCAGTCTATTTTGTAACACTTTATGTTTTCAGAATGAGGGGTTATCCCTCGTCCAGAAGAACCAAATGAGATGACTGCAATCAAATGAAACACAAGGAGCCTGATCTAAATAAAAACCCTTTTTGGGAGACAATTCTCCATGAGTCTCTTGAATTTCTGTATGTCTTGAGAGCAGAAGCATTGGCTGACTGTATTAGAGATTTGGGTTCCCCAAGCTCAAGCTCATTCTCTGCAACTTCCTGTGTGTGTAAGAGGCATATAGAACTCTCCATGTTGCCCTGTGGGACCCGGGACTCAGGAGCTGACGCAAAGATGCTAACACTCTGGCTAATGCTATTGCTATAATACTGGCCTTCGTTTCTCAGTCTTGTGTACTCCACTGGAATCCAGGAAACAGAGGCGGGCTAACTCATTAGCATGCAAGTGGGATAAAAATCTCTGGACCTCCACAGTTCTTAACACCTTTGTTAATAAGAACCAATCCCACCAAAAACTGCTTTAAAAAAATAAATAAAATGAGAATCAATCCCAGTTTTGTTGGCAGTGACCTGTCCTTTCAAGAGCAAGGACAAGCCTACCTTGTTCAGTGCTGTTTCTCCAATGCCAGGCACCTAGCCAATCCTCAGAAATAAGGAACAAGAAGAAAAGTGTGGGCTCCTTAGCAATCTACAGAGACAAACTGCCTAGTCCTATGCTAGAAATGATGTACTCCTAGAAGACTTCTGTGTTTCTTCGTAAGTTTTCCTATATTCTCTTCCTGACTCTGGGAACTATCTCTGACTCAGCAGGGATTCCAAGAATAAGGTTCTCTATCTTAAAATACACATGAAAATCAATACACATGAGGTAGTTACTGATGAAAGGCAAAAGAAAGTCTAAAGCTATGGGCTTGTCTCAAATCAAAGTCTCAGGGCAAAATTAAAGAAAATTAAAGCAGGGTACTGAACATTGCTTTAATCTTATAGATTTCTTTCTTTCTTTTTGAGTTGGAGTCTCACTCCATCGCCCAGGCTGGAGTGCAGTGACACGTTCCAACGTTGACTTGCTGGGCTCCAGCGATCCTTCTGCCTTAGCCTTCCAAGTAGCCGAAACTACAGGACGCTAGCATGCTCGGCTAACTTTTTTTTTTTTTTGAGTTGGAGTCTCACTCTGTTGCCCAGACTGGAGTGCAGTGGCAAGCTCCCGGCCACCACAGCCTCGACCTGCTGGACTCCGGCGATCCTTCCGCCTCAGCCTTCCAAGTAGCTGGAACTACAGGCGTGTGCTACCATGCCCGGCTAATTTGAGGTCTCGCCAAGTTGCCCAGGCAGGTCTCGAACCTGCGGGCTCAGGCAATTCACTCACCTCAGCCTCCCAAAGCGTGGGATTATAGACTGAGCCACCGAGCCCGGCTAACTTTTTGATTTATTGTAGAGATGAGGTCTCACCCAGTCACCCAGGCTGTTCTTGAACCAGTGGGCTCAGGCAACCCCCTCACCTCGGCCTCCCAAAGTGCTGGGATTACAGGCTGGCCTATAGATTTCAAACAAAAGACTATGGAGACTGAATTAGCAAGGAACATGAGACATTTTAATAAGAAAAACTATTTAAAGAGCACATCCCTGTCCCTCTAATGACAAGTTACCGGACACCTTTGACCAAAAAAGGGAATAAAAGCCCTGAGCATGCAGAAATTTACATTTCTTGTTTCTTTTATTTTCCTTTTAAGTTTGCTGTATTTGAAGTAGAATATCATAGTGCGGTAGAGGTTGCCAGTTTTCTATCCAATATCCATTCTCCCTTTCTTTTCTGATAACAGAACTCCCTAACTTTAATCGTTGTCACATATGAAGTCAAAGACTGTATTTCTCAGGAGTCTTTGTGATTAGGTGTGGCCATGGGATTAAGTTCTGGCCAGTAGCATACAAGTACAAGTTGTTGGATGAGACTGGGAAAGCATCTTTTAAAAGGACCGACATTTTTGTCTTCTCTCATTTGTCTTACTTCTGGCTAGAACAGGGGTATAATGGAAGAAATCACAAGCTTAAGATGGCAGAGTACAAAGAGCCTCTCATTCGTAAAGAACGCTCTTTTTTTTTAAATCCTACATTGCTCCCTACCAAATGTACTTCTTAACTTATACATATGGGTAAAATGCTGCCACAAAGGAATTTATGAGAAATGAGTCCTGTCTCCTTTTCTACCTATGCAGCCTGGGAGACTTTCCAGCATAAGCTAGAACTTTAGTGGGTAGGAGAAAAGAGCATTAAAACATTCTCCTGTGTTAACAAATGACAAAAGCAGGAAGAACACTTGTCAATGTTCTTCCGAGGTAAATTCAATTCTAAAATGGATCTGCATTTGGAGACATGCCAGATTTCTAGAAAAATAATTAGAATTCAAACAGAATCAATGGAAAGTTACCCTTTGTTGGTCTCTGCTACTCTCAGACATACCTGGATGTGAAAACTAATCCTTTGATATTGGGCAGCATTGTTAAAGAGAGGTTGTTTGAGACTGAGGGGTTTCAGACTGAGAGGTTAGCGTCAACATGCATATTTGATGAGATCTGCTAAGTCAATTCAGTACGTATTAAGTGTGAGCTGAGAAAATAGGAAACCAAGCCCTTGGTCAATTGGAAGCAGGAGTAATCCTGATTTTAAAAAAATTAGATTCGGGAGAAAATTAGGTAAGTTCATATTTCAACTGTTAGTGGCCAAAGATTTTAGTATATGGCATTAATTTTTAATGCCAGGAAAAAAAGTTTCATTTATTTTTGCTAATAATGACTGAACAGACTCTCTACTCAGTCTACTTGTCAGATTTCCATTTCTCAATAATCAACAAATTGCCTTCAGGGAGTCCAAGGAGATGATTCAGCCTTGGAGAAGCCAAGGTCCATTCAGTCATTTTAAAAGTGTGCTCTAATAGCAGATACCTGGAATCTGAAAGATTACTCGACCTGAGAATGGCCACCATCCCTTTTTTCTTTATCCCTTAGGAAGATGAAACACCGCAACATGAGAAACTTAGATTGAACATCTGGAAGAATCTTCTGAGCATTCTTAAATAATAAAACGATCTTTAAGTTTCCTGACAGTGAATAGTTCTGTTGCACAGTTCATGGAGAGTATTATTCCCACTCAAGATCAACTCAAGGTTCCTTGCAGAGTCCCTGCCTGAAATATGCCCATCCCACCAAGTCTACAGGCTGACTTTCCCTTCTAACTCTCAGGGGAGAGGAGCTGTTCCTGCTGCCTGGCACCAGCACACACTCTTTCCTGCGCGCTCAGCATGGCCCTCCTACAGGGGATGGACGGCCTCACGCTCAACAGGCTCCGGTTAACGCTACCAAAGCACTTTCCCATTTGAAACAGAGTCAAGACCAGATTCTTCTAACAAACGTAAGAGACAGGCCGGGACTGAAAGGTAAGAACTCTAGATCTGTGGGGGTGGATTACATGCACGAATGGAGTATCACATTTTTTGACACCCAGTCCTGTGTTCTTTTCATTATTCAGGAGAAGCCGCTAGTCCACTCTTGGCTAAAAGAAGCACACCCTTCTCATCTCTGTAGCTCTGGAGTGGTGGGGAAATACTAGGTTTCACAGTAAGAGTTACTGGTGTAAAAACCCTGACTCTGGTATCGCCATTTTCCCCATCTATAATATGGAGAAATATTGTTGTGACAAGTTGTGTAAAATGAACTAATGAATATAAAGTACCTAGCATGGTACCTTAGGTAAATTAAATTAAAACGCTGTCCATCTTTCTCTCTTCAATTTCTCACCACCAATCCATATCGATCTCTCCAACCTTACTTCAACTCAAGGAAAAGCCATCAATGATCCACATAGAACACCTCTTCCCCTGCTCTCCTGTCTTTCTTTCCTACCTGATGTTATGAACCACCTGAACAGCTGTGGCTTTCGTGGAAGAATCTTTTGGTAATCCCAGCAGTTCTATCCTGTCCCGTCCCCTCACAATAGATGAGACATCTGAAGGTCACTCTCTATCTCAGAAGCGGTTAACATACTAGGACACCAGAGCTGCCCATATCTGGTAGGAAACAGAGAAGATGATCAAAGATGTATGGTGCCTGCTGGAAGACTGGGCCTCCCAGTCTGCTTAGCTTGCTGGTATCACTGGCTCAAATGCTCTGCACTGCTGGACCCGGATCTTTGTCAGCCTTAGCCTCACAGACGTGCCTGTGATCTCTTCAGGCTGACACACCTGCTCAGACCTATGGTTTCTGCTTTGGTCCCCAGCCTGAACAGGGGCTATCTACAGCAGCTATGACAGGTAGGGTGCTCAGACTGCCTGGATTTCTACACAGCTGCTAGTCCTTCCCGGTCTTTTCAGATGCTTCCATTAATACCTGACAAACTTGTTTCTGAGTCCTCTTCCTTCCCTTTCTTCTGGAATTCATCAGTTCCTATCAGACCCATTACCAGGTATTTGCAGGTGGGTTCAGAATGGAAAGCTCTGACATGTATTCATCTCCCCTCCAGGTTCATGCCCTCTGCAAACTGCAAAGTCTCTTCGAGTATTTAGTCTCTTCCCTTCCAACCCCATCTCTTTTTTCAGGTTCTCTGTTATCACTGCCTCTATCTTTCTGGTTCTTCAGGCTCATCTTTCTTTCACGTGAAAACACTTTGAAAGTAAACATGAGGTCCAATAAAGGGTATTCTAATCTCAGACTTTCTGCCTGACCTTGCTCTCCAAAGTTTACTATAAAGGCTTACCTATTCCTTCTCTGGAAAGTCACCTGGGCACTGGTGTGGGGGTGACATTTGAGGATAACTACTGTAGGCAGAACTGAAAATCATCATTAAGTGTTACTATTCTCTTTCAGAAGCTCAGAGCTATGCCTAATTCCTTTTCACTGGGTTCTAGGATTTTTTACGAATGAATATTCCTTTATATTTAACTCCTGTCAAACAGATACTACTAGTATTAGTAAACATTCACTGAACACTGACTGCCTGCCAGACACTGTGCTAACTACTTCATATGCATTATTTCAATCCTCACAACAAAAGGCTAGATGCTATTACTCTTATTGTTTCAGGAAAAAGGAAATTGGGGTCCACAGAGGCAAACCAACCTCCCTAAGGATGCAGAACTAGGAAGAGGTGGTTACAGTTAACAGCTCATATTCTCTTAAACAGTAGCCTCACCAAGATCACTCTCCCAACACAGATCTCCCTTTACCTCCCATCCCTTCAACCCCACAGCCCTGTCCTCCCCAGAACACTGCTTAACAGAATGTCCTGCTCCCTAAGGTCTTCTTAGTTTGTTCCTGCTGGCCAGCCCTGTTTCCCTTTGCTCCCTCGTCTTGGAATGTTCCACCGGTTGTGATGTTATTCTAGTTCATGCCATACTGTTGCTCACATATTTGTTTATCTTGAAAATGTTTTACCTCAACCCCTGGACTGTTTCAGATCTGTAAGCTCTTGAAAATGAGGGGCTTTTCTTCTGCAACTCCCCACAACACCAATGGTCTCAGTACACAAACAAGGTCTTAACAGGGGTTGGCTAGTGGGGGCTATGGCGTCTTTTTTAACAAGATAGTCTTTTTTTTTTTTCTATTGGTCCAGGAAGGTTTAGGTGACTCATTGCTCAAACACTGGGAGTGGTAAAGGATATGCTATGAACTTTACTATTGACTGAGTCTTGTGAACCTGTGAGACATTTTTTGCTTTTTCTTTGTTCTCAGTTTTAGGGACTAAGATTTTGCCTATCTTGGTGGTATGAGTGCAGCCCCTTTGTTGACAACAAAGTGCCAAACAAGTGACCCAGGTGGCTCAGATAAGTATGGGGCAGATGGGCCACAGCAAGGCAACATAATTGAGAATAAAAATAGCTAACACTTGTCGAACGCTTACCATGTGTCAGCCACGATTTTAGGCATTACAGGTGTATCAGTTCATTAATTGCAACAGTGTCTGAGTTAGGTACCACCAATGGGATGCAGTTAGCAACAGGCTTCTCTCAAAGCTCAGGAAAGAGACTGGAGGGTCTGTCTCCATTCCCTTCCTCCCTCTACATCGACAGCCTCCTTGGTCGCGTTTCACACCCTCAGCACACAGCCATGTCTCATATCTGCACGTATCTACCTTTCCCACCTATTTACAAACTCCTGGAAGCAATGGCTAGCTTTCATAGAGAGGAGCTCAGTAAATGACTGTTCATTTGATATGAACAAGACTTTGGGAGAGCAAGTCATTGTATACAGCCGAAAAAATCAGACATCATTTTATGACATTTCGAGGCTTACCTTAAACCATGAAGTCACTTACATTTAAATTACTGCAGGTTACGCTTTCTGGATTCATGATTTGGGAAAAAATGGACACAGCTTGTGCCACCTGGCTCTAGAAGGAAGAAAAGCAAATCATATCCCAAATCTTATTGCTGTCACAAAAATCATTTAAAGAAGGAAGAATATTTCTATTCTGAGGACCCTAGGGTTTTCGAAGTTTACCAAAAAAAGTTTTGGTACTCAAGAATAAACATTCAAAAAAAAAGATACACATTCCATAAAATGCTTCATCCAGTGGCATATTAAGTGTTTTAGCAACCTAAGTGCAACCTGCCTAGAAGCATAAATTTGGCATTTCCTCTTCTCCCACTGGAATCAGCTTTGAAAGAAAAACAGAATGAGAAAACAACAAAACGCCCATCTTTGACATACATAATTAGAACACAGAAACCTCAAATCACAGCAGAGGCAGACATACCGCTAGAAGCACTGAAGATAGAGCCTTAGAGGGGTTTAGGAGAAAGCAGTTGAGGGAGGGCTGCTTCGCAGAAAGAGTCCACAAAAACACAGTTCTCAGAGGTAAGGGCACAACCTAAAGCAAAACGCAACCTCCTGTTTACAATGATGAGACCAGAGTGCAGGACTAGTAAGGAAACTTCCCAGGATCCTTGATCCTGTTAGTGAATTAATAGGTATGTCAAAGAAATTATAGGAAGAAAATCAAATAAAGTTATGATTTTAGAGTAACCACTGGAGCAAAAATACAAACCATAAGAAATAATCACATGGCATAAGATAATTTAAAAGTTATAAAAACAAAAAGTGTCAAACAGAAGGAGACCCTAGATCAAATATATATCATATTAATGTAAGTGGGTTATATTGAAAGACTAGCATCATATTATAGAGCAAAGTTCAAATTTATGCAGTGTAGAAGTGACACACCTAAGACAAAACAATTCAGAAAGATTGCAAAGGATCCTTGTGGGCATAGAGGTGAGGCTAAGTAAGGATTTCCAAAGATAAGCCATATTTGCAGGAAGCAGCATGTCCCTACTGCAGCAGCAGAGAAGAGACTTCATGAAAACCACCTCAATGCCTATTCCCACTGGCGAGAAGAACTAAAAGCCTGCGTATACTTGTAGGCAAAACTCTGAGTTCTATAAAGAAAAACCTCACTAGTCTAGAACGGGGCTCTGGGGCCTCTCTCTCAATCTCTCTCTCTGATATGATCTTCTGCAGATAGCTGATTTAAGAGAAAGTTACATTTTTCAAAGATAAATAATTTAAAAAGAATCACCACAGTATCTCCATAAAGACAATATTTTTAAAAGGAGGAAAGACTGGGTGTGGTAGCTCATGCCTGTAATCTCAGCACTCTGGGAGGCTGAGGTAGGAGGATCGCTTGAGCCCAGGAGTTCAAGGCCAGCCTAGGCAACACAGCAAGATGTCGTTTCTACAAAAAAATTTAAGAAATTGGCCAAGCATGGGGACGGGTACCTGTGTCTCAGCTACTTGGGAGACTGAGGCAGGAGAATCAAATGAGCCCAGGAGGTTGAGACTGTAGTAAGCCATGATCCTTCCACTGCACTGGGCAACAAAGTGAGACCCAACTCAAATAAATAAAGAAAGAAAATAAAGAAAAAGGAGGAAAGGAGCACAGTAAAACAACACAGGAAAATAACTCGCACATAAAGATATCCCTAATAGAAAAGTGTTTCCAAGAATATAGAAGGCAGAAAGGAGAAAAATGAACTAATCACATCAAGCAGAAGTAGAAAAAAATCAGGCAAGTCTCAGATTTCTTCAAAGCAATATTCCATACCAGAAGACAGAAGAGCAATGCCTAAAAAATCCTCAAAAAACCCAGCTGTTACTTCAAAATTATAAATCTAGCCAAACTGTAGCTCAAGCACAAAAAAGCTAATAAAATAATTATAAATATCAAAAATTCAGAGGATACTGATCCTCGGAAGAATTTACTAGAAGACACTTCAGTTTAACAAAGACTGGAAAAACAACTAGCAGTTAACAACGAAACCATTTAACTAAAATAAATGTGGGAAACATGGTTATAGAGTATAAATGTTATGCATCTGGACAATGAAGAAATGATAATACTAACAAAAGTTAGAGAGAAAAGGGAAAAAGATAAGAGGTAGAGAAAGTACTCCCATTTCCTTTTCTTCATTACCTGCAGGTGAAAAATATCATCTAAAGTTGACAAATCAAATATATTTAAGAGAAAAGGGAACACTATGAAAGTAACATATCAACTAAAATTGGGTGGTATAGGAGGAAGAAAATAAGAGGAGAAACAGAGGACATATACTAATATTATCACTACTTATATTAGAGAATCAATACGTATGTCAAATAAATTATAGGAAGAAAGTCAAATAAAGCAACCACTGGAGTAAAAATACAAACCATAAAAAATAATCACATGGCATAAAACAGTTTAAAAGTTATAAAAACAGAAAGTGTCTAATAGAATGAGACCCAAGAACAAATATATATCACATTAATATAAATGAGTTATACTGAAAGATTAGCATATTATAAAGTAAAGATGAAATTTATGCAGTGTAGAAGAGACACACCCAAGACAAAACAAGTTAGAAACATTGCCCAAAAAAAAAAAGGAAAGGAAAAGCTGTGTATCAGGCAAATATAAACCTGGTCGAAACAAAGAAACAAACAAAAACGGTGATGAAGGTATTAATAGAACATTGGATTCAGGGCAAAAGCATTAAGCATGACCAGGAATGGCATTTTATAATGCTACAGTGAGAGATTCACAATGATGACATAATGATATTATCTGTACACCAAATATTGTAACTTACACATGAGTAAAGGAAAAACTACAGGAGCTATAAAAAGAAACAGAAACACATGCCTTAGAAGAGAATTTAATTCATCTCGCTCAGCTCATGACAGACTGATGGAACAGAACAATTCCTCTGGACAGAAAGGGAAGCTCAGAAACTTAATGAAACGATCATGGTCCAGTGGAAGCCTGGTAAATGTGTATCCTCCAAGTCTTTGTCCTTCAGTGACTTTTCCCAGTCACATATGAAACTCATGCTGCCTCATACTTTGATGTCCAATTTAATGATAAACTAAGAGTTCTCCAGTTATATTTTGCCAGCTGGGTAAATAATCTGGTTTGGTTACTATTTTCCTGCTACAAAATTTCCTGTTACTACACAGAAAACATGTGAAGTATTTCATATTTGTAAACGCCTTGGAATAGGATATTAAAGGAGAGGCTCCTTGAGAGAGGGGATGTTCCAGTTCTGATTCTGGCCTTCACTGAGGTGACCTCAGGGAAGTCCTCTCTTCTTTCTGAGTCTCAGCTGCCGCCATCTGTCCGGTGAGGAGGAGGTTAAATGATCACTGAAGGCTAATCCAAGTAATAGCAGAGTCTAACTAGGAAATATACGATGGGCCCCACTTACCTCTACAATGGGCTGACCCAGGGCTCCTCATTCATCAGAGGTAAATTCAGCTTTGGAGAGCATTCAGCTGCTCTCTGAGAATGTTACAAAGGAAGCTGATCATTTGCCATTTTCATTTAAAATCATTTGAGAAATTTCTCTCAGACTGCAGCTTCCCTCCTTGATTCTCCACTGGATCTTGGCCAATCCCTTCTAAGTAGAAATACGTGCTAGGTCCTCAACTGTAAATAAAACCATTCTTTGCAGGCATAGGTATAGATATGGATTGCCAAGGCAACAAAGGCACTGGTCTCTATGGATACTTTTTCTTCACCATGCAGTCAGAAGGAAAAAAATACAAGCAAAAAAAAAAGGAAGGAGTAAAGTCCTGCCACGCCCAACTGACTTGGGCATACCAGCGCCTTACCTGATTCAGAGCTAAAGCCACAGCAAAACAGGATGCTCTCCTGGAAAGACCTTCTCCTTTTATTAGGGCTTCTTCTCTCAACGTAGTACAGATTTTGAAAGATTCAGGGCTATTCTGTGAGGAGACAGTCATAAACCTTTTTTTTTTAAAAATAAAATGATTAATAGTGCTCAGTATTTCAGATTTCCTTTTGTAAGAATTTCTCAAAGCCTCTCTCAAGTCACTTAAAAGGTGAAGCTCCATACAGAGACAATTCACAAACAGACAAGGTTATGTTAGCAGCTCAAACCTAAGTTAACTTTGCTTTTAAGCTCTTTGCCAATTTTCTGACTTGGGGCCATTTTCATCAGTAAACAGGCTGACGTACCTGAGCAGGCAGGCTAGCTTCTAGACACAGGCTCCATAATGGGAAAGTACAAGGTTTTACGGCGACTATATTAAACGTAGAGTAAGGCTCAACAACATTAGGAAACTTTTCCTGGGGGGCACTTCCAGTCTGAAAATACCCACATAAGCCAAATATTGAACACTAGTTTGCACATAGATTACAAGAAAATCCTATGAAAACAGAGACCTAGAAAAGTCTAGGCACGGTGGCTCACATCTGAATTCCCAGCACTTTGGTGCTTGAGCAAAGGTAAGAGGACTGCTTGAGCCTAGAAGCTTGAAACCAGCCTGGGAAACGTAGCAAGATCTCATCTCTACATAAAATTGAAAAAATTAGTCGGGTGTGGTGGCGTGCACCTGCAGTCCTAACTATTTGGAGGGCTGAGGCAGGAAGATGGTTTGAGTCCAGGAGTTTGAGGCTGCAGTGAGTTGTGATCATAACACTATACTCCAGCCTGGGTGACAGAACAAAATCCTGTCTCTCTAAACAAAAAAGTCTAAGAATGTGAGTGATGCATAAACCAGCAAGATGTAAAACCAAACCTTCTTTCTTTGTGGATGTTGTATGTAGATTAGGTTTGAGAACAGCAGCAGCTGTGCATCTATGTCTATCTAACATGACATGAATCACAACTCAAGTCCTCAAAATGAAGGATTGACCTGGAATTTGTAATGGCTGACCAGCTCAATTTTTTAACTTATCTCCACTGTGTTAAACAAGTTATTCTTGGACACAACACAGGGGAGAATATTCTCCACTTCAGTATACACTTAGGGAAGTCTCCCGAAGCAGACAAGAAAACTGGGAATCACAGTGCCGCATAACTGATGCTCTCATGCTATGTGTTTTGTTGGCCTTCTAGAATCATAGAATTGTATGACTGGAAAGGATTATCTAACCCAGGAACCAACAAACTATGACCATTGGGCCAAATTCAGCCTGCAGTTAAGAATGGTTAGATTTACATTTTTAAGGGCTTGTTAAAACAAAACATAGAAGACTATGTGGCAAAGACCATAAGTGGCAGAGACATATGTGGCCCCCAAAGTCTAAAATATTTACTATATGGCCTTTTATACAAAGTTTACTGCCTCCTGAATTTAACACTCTCATTTTACAAATGAGATAAGTGATCAGTTCAAAGCTAAATTAAGTAAGCCAGTTAATACTAAAGTTGAGACTAGACCCTGTGTCTCTTAATTTCCAGTTGGTTTTCTCTCTACTGTACCCAGCTGACTCCTTGTTTTGGAAAACTGATATTGTTAAACTTTTTTTTTTTAAGCGACAGGGTCTTGTTGTATTACCCAGGCTAGAGAGGAAGTGGAATGATGAAAGCTGAGAAAGCCTCAAATTCCTGGGCTCAAGCAATATTCCCATCCCAGTCTCCCAAGTAGCTGGGATTACAGGCATGAGCCACATTGCCTAGATAATTTTTTACATTTTTTGTAGAGATGAAATCTCATTTTGCTACCAAGGCTAGTCTTGAACTCTTAGCTTCAAGTGATCCTCCTGCCTTGACCTCCCCAAATGCTAGGATTACAGGTACGAGCCACCTTGTCCAGTCAGTAGCGCTACGCTCTTTAGGGGAGTTTTTCAATGACCTATGCTACCTTGCTGGATGTTCCTTTGTTTTCACTACAAAGAGGTTTTGTTCTCCAGGTTTCCAAAGTTTAAATGATACAAATACTACAGTAATACATTGAACACTGGCCATTTCACATTTCAGTCATCATTCATCCATTCAATAAATATTGAAGAAACAGTTTCTACATATAAGTAAACCTGCTACTGTAATAAGGACTTCCAATTCATGGTGTCTGTCCTCAAAGAGTTCACTTTAATGCCACATACATTATTAAAGACCTATAAGGTATTAGGCACTGTATAAGGGACACAAAGAAGCCTCACAAAGCTCCCACTCTAGTGGGGAAATCGTGACCTGCCTCTACTAAGTACAGCATCAGGCCACGTTAGAAGCACCAGGTAGGTGGCACAGATAAAGCACAACTCGGGATGTTTGGAGATAAACATCCCTTCCAACTTCAGTGATTACAAAAAGCTTCAAGATGAGGACAAAATAGTCCTTGAACCTACTACTTATTAAGATTTCCACAGAATAGGGCAACAAGGAAGAAGGGCCTGGTGGAGGCCAGCATGCAAGATGGCTCTAAGGCAGAGCCTGAAACCAACATATTGCCTCCTGTCTTCACTATCTACACAATCACCAGAGGAGGGGAACAGATAATAAACTTACTTTTCCCATGATAAAACAGTCTGATGTGGGTAACTTGAGTTTTCTAAAGATAAATACATTCAAAATTAAAATAATTGTGCCAGATGGAAAACAGACTTTAGAGGAACTGAATTTTATTTGTAGAGAAACACAAATCCTCTTGCTTACACTACCCACAATGCACTGAGAGTTAAACAGAAATAGTCTTACCAGTTTGTAGCAAATTGCAAAAGCAAGGACATAAGTATCTTTGGTGAACTTCACATCTTGGTTTTTCATCTCTATCAATACTTCCAAAGCACCTGTCAAAAGTGAGTGGACCAGCAGTGTTAAATGTGTTCTAGCAAGGTCAGAGTTCCCTCACTGTTGTTCTCCCAAGCTCTTATCTGTTCAACACCACCTACTGAGAAGTGTATTTCAGCATAATAAAAGCTATTTCTCAAAGTCATTTAGTAGTTAGCTAAATGTTAAAATAAATTACCAGGTCATGTAGAAGAACTAATATTTTAAGACCTGTTACGATTTTGGCACAAGTAAAACCTGGAATGACTAGTTTAAATAAAGCATGACACGCAATGTAATGTTTTCAAACTTCAAAAATGAGGTCCCAAGGCTGGGTGTGGTAGCTCACATCTGTAATCCCAGTACTTTGGAAGACTGAGGTGGGAGGATCGCTTGAGGTCAGGAGTTCCTAGGCAACACAGCGAGACTCTGTCTCTGCAAAAAATTTAAACATTAGCTGGGCATAGTGACACGTGCCTATAGTCCCAGCTACTCAGGAGGCTGAGGTGTGAGGATCTCTTGAGCCCAGGAGTTCAAGGCTGCAAGGAGCTATGACTGTGCCACTGCATTCCAGCCTGGGTAACAGTGTAAGACCCTGTCTCAACAAAGAAAAAAAAAATGAGGTCTCCAAAATTCAGCCAGTCATCAGGAATATAAGGATAATTTTTGCATGACCCATTTTTTCCCCCTGATTTCTATACCAGTGAAGACAACAGAATTTTTCAGCAAACACAAATTGCAGTACTTACTTTTATACTTGCCTTTGATAAATAACATATCCATCAAAATATTGAATGATGTAGAGTCTGGGAAGAAGCCTCGTAATTGCTAATGAAGAAAAATAATACAGTTTGGTCAAAGCTATTCAGGGGGTACTTACACAGTGTCTGATCTAACCAGGTCTTATTTTCCCGCATGCTTTATTTATTCGGCCTGCCACGGGTTTGTTTTTGAAAGAAGCTGCAGTGTTGTCCACGCTCTTGGCTCTCGTGCCTTTGAGAACGTGCACACTGAGCAACAGGCAAGAGGTACAGGGAGACTCTGGAATTCCTAAGTCTTGAAAGACACCTTTAGGAAATGCGGTTCTGCTTTGCTTGGGAGAAAAGAAACAAGCCCACAACCTTCCAGGATGGTTCTGGAACCCGGGGGCCAGTTCCAGACATGGAAGGGCAACTATCCATGCGCCTGAGAACTAAGGCGGGAGGCCCTCTTACATTGGCAAACAGATGCTGCAGAATTGATTACGGCTTTTTGAAATAACTCGCTAAAACGGTGGTTCTCAATATTTTTTCCCAACTTGCATGTATATTATTTATTTATCATATGTGTTATCTTCTCAATGTATACATTGTGGAATGACTAAGCCAAGCCAGTTAACATACGCATTACTTCACATACGTATGTTTTGTGGTGAGAACACTTAAAATCTACTTTCTTTGACGATATTAACTATAGTCATCACATTGTAGAATAGATCTGTAGAAATTATTCCTTCTAACTGAATTTTTGTCTCCTTTGACCACTGTCTCCCCTGCATCTTCTCAACATTTTGAGTGCTATGATAATGTGACACATAATATCCAAATGTGTCCTTCAATGCCGTGCTCAACGGAGTGCCTACTATGCAGACCCTGTTCTAGGTGCTGAGAATAAAGAATTGACAAACAAGACATATACCCTGCCCCAAGCTCTCATAGGGTTTGTAACCCAGTGGAGCTTAAATTCTGGTGGGGGAGAAGGACAATGAACAAGTCATTAAAACAATACAATTGGAAGTTCAGGCATCAGTAAGGGCTACGTAGAACAAGGAAGCAGGATAGAGACATGGAGGAGATGGTTGGAAGGTGGTGAGGGAAGGTGCTCTGAGACCCAGATGAGTTCAGGAAGGGAGGCTCACAGATGAGGGCACACAGCATTCCATCAGAAACCATGAGCTTGGCACAGCTGAGGAAGAACAAGCAGGTCTGCAGCCAAGTGACAAGGGGAGTATAGGAGGAGAGGAGACGGCACAAAGAGCCCCCTAGGTCACAGTCAGGGATCTGAGTGTTCTTCTGAGTCTTACAGAAAGCCACCAGGCCAGCCTCGCCTAACGGAAAGGCATTCAAGCCACCAGTGGGAGTTATGTACGTGAATCTAAGTTTTCAAGCAGCCTCATTAAATAAAGTAAAAAGAAATAGATGAAACTATTTAACTCATTATATCCGAAATGTAATTTCAACATGTAATCAATACAAAAAATTATTAAGACACTCTGCATTTTCTTTTTTATGCCAAGTATTTAAAATCCATCATATATTTTATACTTATAGCACATGAAAATTTGAACTAGCCACAGTCCAAGGACTTGATAAGCACATGTGGCTAGTGGTTATCACACTGGCAGCATTGCAGGATTTTGAGCAGGGAACACAAGTAAGGGTAGAAGCAAGACTGGGCCTGTGTCACTTATTCTCATTTGGTTCATTCTTTCCAGATAACTCATTACACATGAATTTTTCATATACAAGTAGGTTTTAGAGAAAACTTTACCTTCATTTTTCTTTTATTTTTATTGTCATACGTCTATGATTTATTACAGTGAAACTTTTGTTTTCTTTTAATTACAATATTAACACATATTTATTAAAAAACAGTCAACACAAAAACGTATAAAGTAAAAAAGTGTGACTTTTTAATAATTCTATCCCCTAAAGATAAGTAGTGGTTTAGTACATATCTTTCCAGATGCTACATATATACATACTAAAATGTAATTACATGTACATTTCTTCTCTTTCTTAGAAAACTATCTGTACTGCTCTGAATTGCTTTTTCTCTGCTTACTCATATATTATAGTCATCTTTCTAAGACACAGGTGACCTTAGAGAAAGGTCTAGCGTTTACAGCTCCACCATACTCAGAGAACATTTGATATGAAAAAGAATGAGAGGCAGAAAAACAACTTAGTTGGTTTTTAGGCTCCTAAATAACCAACATGTACCTGGTGGCTAGCCCCAGCTCCCAAATCCTCAAGATTTAACAAATGTTTCTGACCGTGTATACATTTATGCCTCTATATCCCAGTCTCCTCATATGGAAATAATAATCGTATCTACCTCACCAGGGTTACTGTGGGAAACAAACAAAACTATTTTTGTTTTTAGAAAAAGTCAGAGTATATGATAGTATATCAAAATGGGGAAGTACTTTATAAACATAACCTTTAACCAGAAATGAAAATACAAACACAAAATTGAGAGGGAGTACAAGTGAAAAAGGGCAGGAATGTCAGTCTTCAAATGGCAGCCTAACTTAAACCATTCACCACTGATGCTCCTAAAAGAGAGGATGTCTGCCCTGTAGATTCCTTGTCATCTGTACCTACACCTCTTCTATACCTGGTCTATAGAACAGCAGAGATCCACCGCACACAAACTGACTCCAAGGAAGCTTTAACAATGCAGGGAAGAGCTCATTCGTTCAGCCTAGGGGCCTCTCTGAAAATCTAACTCAAGAACAGCATGTTCGGAAAGAGAAGCCTTTCCTAATATCGCCAGAAATGCCGTCACGCTGACAGAGAAAGCAATCAGAAAACAGTAACCTGGTCTTTGATGAGCTCCAGTGCAAATTCCTCCAGATCCAACTCGTAACACAACCTCATGAAAAGTGGTCCAAACTTATATTCCCCCAAAGTGACATTTCTGTTCTCTGCATGGTACCTGGTAATCAAAAGGATTTAATGAGCCAAAAGGTAGGACCCAGGAAAAAGCACAGACATTGTTAAAGTTTCCATGGCATGCACTGTGCCAGGAGCTAGGGACACAACGAAGGATGAGGTACTCTCACAGTCTGGGGAGTGAAGTGGAGATCTGAAGACATTCAGAGGAAATCTGGGATGCAGAATAATACAAGGCATTTAAGCAAACAAAGATACAAACAGGGCTTGTTAGAGGCTGACACATCCTGTGAAATAAAATGGAGAAAAAACAGACACTGCAGTCATTCTCCAAACTTGGTAACAACCCCTGAGACTGAGTGTGAGCATGCCTCAGCAAACAGCAGGCGTCTTGCCTCTTTAAGTCCATCAGGATGGACCCCACCCAGGAGTGAACAAAGGAGAGGGATGGGATGATGCTTTGTGCTCCTGAAGGCTGGCTACATCCCCATAGGAGGGCAGACAACCAACAGATGCATTTACAACTGACAGCAATCTCTCCCCCTTTGTAAGCTTGTGGAGAGGCATGTGTAAGCTATGATCACCTAGCCAAACAAGTTAAATGAAGTCCTGAACTTTTAAGTTTCAGGAAAAGGCTAATTTCAAAGACAACAATGTCTTACATGTGGCTTGAGATTTCTATAGGCAGTCAGTCTGCCAGTCAGAACTACAGAACTTAAATTACTAGTACAAATTTACTTTTTTTTTTTGAGTTGGAGTCTCACTCCTCACCCTGTCGCCCAGACTAGAGTGCAGTGGCATGCTCCCAGTTACCGCAGCCTCGATCTGTTGGGCTCCGGTGATCCTTCCGCCTCAGCCTTCCAAGTAGCCGGAACTAAAGGGGCCCACTACCACGCCCGGCTAATTTTTTTTCATTTACTTATTGTAGAGACAAGGTCTTGTCAAGTTGCCCAGGTGGGTCTCGAACCCGCGGGCTCAGGCAATCCACTCGCCTCAGCCTCCCAAGGCGCGGGATTACAGGCTGAGCCACAGAGCCCGGCCATAAATTTACTTTCAGTAACCTACTCTCTCTGCTTTAGACACCAAGCAGACAATCTGTGACAAAAGAAATACCTCATGATTACATGTAAACCAGGTTTTAGGAAGATTCATAATAAATGATTCATATAATGAGTAAGTCCAGAATACCTTGGAGAAAAGCTCTGACTACAAAACAGAATACTTTCCATTAATACTGTCTGCCAAACAGAATGACACATAGTTTTGAAGATACATTTCATGATCCAATTACAGAAGTTATATAATATTCATTGCTTCATTACAACACTTATAAAATAAATTATTAGAAAGCAATATAGTGTAGTGATTAAGAGTTTTTAAACTCTGATTCCAAACTGATGATCCAAATCCCAGCTTTTCTTCTACTTACGAACTGTGTAACCATGAGCAAATTAACCACTCTGTGCCTCAACTTCCTTGCCTGTAAAATGGAGAGAAGAGAATCCAACTCAAAGATTTTGTGTGTGTGTGTGTGTGTGTGTGTGTGTGTGTGTGTGTACTAAACGAGACGACGTGTCAGGCAAACAGCAAATCTTCAATATATGTTAGCTCTTGCAAAATGTAAGGCATGCTAAGGAAAACATTTTCTGAATCAACGTATTTCAGTAAATATTCTCACGAGAAACTTGGTGCCAGATTAAAAGCAAAAGAACACAAAAATAAAAGTTTTCGGATTTGACATTCACATTCTAAATGATATTCACACTAATAAAAGTCAATGCGATGATACATCACCTTCTGGACCAGTAATGTTGAAGTGAGAGGCTCTAAAGTCCCTCTATTAGCCAAACAACAGCATTTGACCAACATTATGAGGGGATTAAGCTGCTCTCCATTTCTGGCCGAACAAGCAGCTTATGTTTCTGCTCGGGACTTCTTTCCCAGCCGTGGGCTGCCTGACTCAGGGAGGAACAGAACAAGTTGGCTGGCCCATGGATCCACCCATCTGCCCCAGGTCCAGCTGGCCACAAGTAGAGAGGGGAGGTCAGTAGCTGGGTAGAGTTATTACCATCAGTGAAGGAATTATAAGTCACACTTGGAATGTTTACGATAAAACTAAGGGTAGAAAGAGTGTTCAGAAGTTTTATCCTGTTCTGCTACTCTTGCAAACATCTAGATTTGGGTAGCAAAAAGAGTGAGAGGGAAATAGGCCAGAGGGTCTCAAGTGGTTTAACTCTGTGAAACTGAATTACAGAATTAAGTTTGCTAATACAGAGTGACTGTAAACTAGCATAACCCTTTTGGGAAATAATCTGATAGTTATAGTGATAAGTCTTAAAAGTTCATAACCTCTGGTCCCTAAAAGGAAACAAAAAGTAAGTTTTATGCAGAGAGTTGCTCATCATGGCATTATTTATACTGGTGAAAAATTAGAAATAATTTAAATGTCCACCTATATGGGCGCTGTTAATTAAAATACTTAACTTAAAATATTGTATTGCCATTATGGTTAACAAGGAAAAATATTTATGCTATTGACTTAAAAGTTAGAAAACATTGTAAAATAATCAGTAGTAATTATAACCATGTAGAAGAAAACCTACCGGAACCACAAAATCTTTGCATGGGAAAAAAAAATGGTGAAAAAATACACAAAAATATTAACAGTGGTTTCTCAGTTGTAAGAGATGGGCCCCAATAACTGCCATCATTCTTCCTCCTATACGTACATGCTGATCCACCCACCCAGGGTGGATCATTTCCCCTCCCTTTGACTTTGGTCTGGGCAGGCAGCCTGCCAATTCTCTACAAGGCTTGGCAGCTCCGACTTGCTCCGTGGGCTAGTGCAGTTCAAGCTAGATAAATGAGTGGAAGCATGACAGCGAGAGCGAGGGGCCACGTGGAGGCGCACTGAGGCACCAGAGACACAAGAGAGGCCTTCTGGACCTTGCAGCATAGCCCAGCTACCAGCTGACTACAGAGGAATGAGTGACTTTAGCTGACACCAACAAAGAACTGCCCAGTGGAGATGGGCCTTAATTCCTGACCCACAGCGTTGTGAGAAATAAGTCACTGTTTTAAGCCATTAAGTTCTGGTGTGGTTGGTTATGCAGCAACAAACAACTGAAACTGCAGAATTTGTGATATATTTCTTCTTTCTACATTTTTGGTGTTTTCAAATTTTCAAGGGGTTTTATAATTTTTTTTTACTTTAAAAAAATTAATTTTTTTTTGCCAGGCTCGGTGGCTCAGCCTGTAATCCTGTGCTTTGGGAGGCTGAGGTGAGTGGATTGCCTGAGGCCGCGGGTTTGAGACCCATCTGGGCAACTTGGCGAGACCTCATCTCTACAATAAATCAAAAAATCAGCTGGGTATGGTAGCGCGTGCCTGTGATTCCAGCTACTCGGAAGGCTGAGGTGGAAGGATTGCCGGAACCCAGTAGGTCGAGGCTGCGGTGGCCAGGAGTGGCCACTGCACTCCAGTCTGGGCGACAGAGTGAGACTCCAACTCAAAAAAATAAATAAATAAATAAAAATAAATTAAAACAAAAACATTAATTTTTTCATATTGTAAAATTAATAATGTCCAAATTAGAGAAATCAGACATTTAGACAAGCAAAAAATATATAATCTATAATTCCCAAAGAACCATAGTAAACTTCCGGTATATAATCTTCTAATATTCTCCATATGGTTATCTTGTATTTCTCTATTAATGCACAATATAGGCCAGGCATGGTGGCCTATATTGTGCGTATAGCCCCAGCACTTTGGGAGGCTAAGGCAGGAGAGTCCCTTGAGCCCAGGAGTTTGAGACCAGTCTGGGCAACATAGCAAGACCCTGTCTCTAACAAAAAGAATAAAAATATTAGCCAGGCATGGTGGCACACGCTTATAATCCCAGCTACTCAGGAGGCTGACATTGAAGGATCCTGAGCCCAGGAGGTCATGCCCCGTGATTGTGCCACTGCACTCCAGCCTGGGCAACAGAGATGCCAACTCAAAATAAATAAATAAATGCACAGTATAAGTGCAGGTCCATAATACAGAAATATACCTTTAAAGAATGGTGAAAACTTAATTTCAGAAATGAAGCCTACTGATATGACATCACACTGCTCCCTGGTAAGAAAAAGCTTTGCTAGTTTTCCCAGCAGCAGGCTGTTTTCTCTGCCAAGGGAGAGTCTAGTATTGGAGCAGAAAGGTCCAACAGGCATAAGACTGGAGGAGGGAGACCTGTCAGTGATCCAAGTGAGACGCTTAAGTCTGAACGAGGACACCGGCGTCAGGACCCGAGAAAAGAGGCCGGAGCTGAGAGATCCCAAGGAGGAAGAAGCAACAGGGCAAGGGGCTCCAAGACACAAAGGAGGAACCCAAAGACACTTTACTTGTAAAAAACTGTGTATTTTTCTTACATGTTTAAACTTCAGCCACCTTCAAAGTACTCTCTACTTGATGTAATACGCCTATTGAGATGATTTTTCCACTGCCCAAAACAGTTTTTAAACTTGTCAATTTTAATGCCTTTCAGTGCTTCTGCCATTCCACATTGGCAAAATGTTTCTCTCTGAGGACTTTTTTCATCTAGGGAAACAAAAAAAAGTTGCTACGGGCAAGATAGGGTAGGGCACGGGGGTCATGCCGTTTTTGGTCAAAAACTGCTGAACACTCAGTGTGGCATGGGCAGGTGCATTGTCATGGTGGGAGAACCAGTCACCTGTTTGACACAACTCAGGACGTTTCTTCTGTAAATCGTGATGCAACCTTCTAAAAACTTCCAGATAAAGACCTTGGTTGACTGTTTGATCTAAAGGAACAAATTCTGAAATTATCTGTTTTTCTACCCTCAGCACCTGGCATGTAGTAGGAATCCAGTAAGTGTCTGCTCAATGAACAAATGTAAATGCTGGAGTTCAAGGCAGGAATTTGGACAAGAGATCTGAAAGGCATCAGTATAGAGGTGTTAATGGATGAGACTGCTCAAGGAAAAGAACAGAGTGAGAAGAGATGAAGGTGGCTGAATTCTAAGGAAATGCCTCACCTGTAAATGACATTTTTAGCCAGCTCCACATCATCCCGGAATTCACACAAGTGAAGTAAGGTTCTCAACTCCTCCTTCAGGATGAGCTTATTATGGGTCAGCTTTTCTTCCAAGTTTCTAAAATAAGTTTCTAGGAGAAAGCACAGTGAGGTGGCCATCACTCAGGCTGACTGGGATTGTAAGGAATCTAGCCTCAAGGAGAAAGGGGAAGCCTGAACCTTGCTCCCTGCAAAGGGACACCGAGGGGCTCATGGACATGCAGCTCCCATCATTGGCTGATCTCCTTTGCGCAGTGAGTGTCAGTAGACGGCCATGAGGTGAAGCACGTGTGTCACAAGGGGCATGGCACAGACCCAGGCCCACTCGAGACTCTCTAAAACAGAATCTCTGGGGGTAGGAACACAAGAATAGGCATTTTTTATTCCCTGGGTGACCCTTGGGTATACTAAAGTTTGAGAACTACTATCCCAGTGGCTTGACCCAAATAACTGAATCTACAGAGAACAAGAAAGAAAATGTAGTCAGTTATCGAAACCATCAATTGGCAGAGCACCAAACAGAAACACTAAAAAGAAAAGGTGAGTTGAAGGTGGGTTTATCCACAAAGGTTGTCCGTGTGATTCAGGAATTCTTCATGCCTCTCTCATTGGATTCAACTTCACCTTTCTGTCCTTCCTCTTGGTCTCTTCACCCAGTTGTTTGAAAGCATGCCACAATACTGTAATAGGTAATGGGCAGAGATGGGGGGACAGTCCTCTCAACAGTAGCAAACACTCTTTAGTGACAGAATCATTTCCAGGCCATCACAATCTATTACTGCCCCATCTTCATATCTGATTAACTGTGGGGCAAATACTAAAAGGAAGCACTGCTGCTGGTGTCAGGAAGGGGCTGCACTCCCACCAAAACGTGGGGCGAGATGCGAGGCAGCGAGCACCTGCTTTCCCGAAGGAAGAGCTGCTGTCAGTACCAAAAGCTGCCAAGAGATATCTGCAGGATTTGTTCCAAGGCCCAGAGCTTTGACAGATGCTGCTGAAAGGAGTAGCATTAAAAAGGCAGGAACTCCAAGCAGAGGCAGACACTGCCCTCAATTCACAATAAGAGAGACTCACTAGGTTTGAGATAATACAGTGAGCCTTCCAGTCTTTATCTGCAGAACCGCATCATGGTTGGAGGTTTTAGAGCTGGAAGGACCTGGGCTGAAATCTAGACGTGGCGTCTTGCATGCTCTGGAGAAGAACCTGGCCTGAAACTTGATCCCTCATATTCAATGTGAGGATTGTGATACAACCCATGGGGTTACCTGAGATGATGTATGTAAAGCACACAATAACTGCCGGTACGTAGAGACATTATTGTCTTCATTCCTTCAGTCACTTGTTAGATCTAGAGGATTTAGTCTGTTGAACAGTTCTAAGCAATTTCCAATCTAAACGATCTGAAGGAGATAACTTTACATCTTGTACCTCTTAATCCTTTTTAAGCCTTAAGAATCCAAAATTTCAAAAGATGTAACTTGTGTTTTAAAACAAATCAAGCACCATTTGATTTAAAACAAATCAATAACTTAAGTGATTATCATATAACCATACTCGGAAGTATCCTTCTTTGTGTGGGAGACACCAAGGATAAGGTATAGTTCCAGCCCTCAAGGAGCTTTAAGACAAGACATACTTACACAAAGCTACCTGAAAACAATGACAGAGGAGGTGACATGTGAATGGCTATAAATATAAGAGACAGAAGAGTCCTGTTAGCACACCTGTTACGACTCAGAGCAAACCAGGTTTGGTGGAAATGGAGGGGCAGCAGCGAGGAAGGAAAGAGCAGAACAGGGCCGGAGAAATGGAGGAGAGGGGCCTTCTAGGCATGGGGCCATGAGCACGAGGCACGTGAGCAACAGGACAGAACTGGAGTGAAAGGTGTAAAGGAAAGGGCCATGACTAGATTAACTAGAAACCACACTGGACTCCAGAAAGGGTAGGGTCCCTTATTGGAGAGCTAGGAAGCCAGGGGGTGATTACGGCCCTGTGGTGTTCAACAGAGTACAACTGTATGTCCCCAAAATGATGAAAGTTTGACGGGCTTTTATAAACAGCAGTCTGACAATGAATTGATAATATGAATATTAATTGCCTTTCAGAACATATGCATAACTGTCATAGCCTTGTAAAGTCTACGACAATTGGAAATAACAACTAGACAATGACATGGATCCCTAACTACAAACTTCACATAGCTCCAAAATACCTGGGGTAAAAAGAAAGAACTGGAGTGAAATCTAGATTGAGTCTACTAAACTGTAGATAAATACACTCTCTCCCCCCAACTCCTAAGGTTTATCCTCTTGTAGGTGGCATTATGACTAGAGGAACGGCAAGGCAACACTGATTTCTGGAGGACTGGACCCGAGGGAATGGGGGCAAGAAGTGTGATTCAGGTGCTCAGAGAGCTGGGCCTGTAGCTGGAAAAGCCAATAGGGACAACAAGAGCTATTCAAAGACAGGAAAGTCTTAGTTCACAGAAGGAGCATCCATGACATCCATGACCATTTATGCACCCACACGCAATAAATAAGTTTCTAGTACTAGGAAGAACTCTGTGTGCAGAAGGGAGGGAAAAAATGGAACAAGATTTCTCAGAGGCTGAAAGAAAATGAAACCTAGGGTGGTGGTGTTCTCATGTTTTTAGCTTTTCATAACAAAAATTTTCAAACATATCCAAGAATAGGGAGAACAGTATAATGACTCTCCCCACCAAGTGCCCATCGCCCAGGCTCAACAATAAACAATACTTTGGGGTTTTTTGTTTGTTTATTTTTATTTTTTTTCTGAGTTGGAGTCTCACTGTCACCCAGACTAGAGTGCAGTGGCTGCTCCCGGCCACTGCAGCCTCGACCTGCTGGGCTCCGGCGATCCTTCCGCCTCAGCCTTCCAAGGAGCTGGAACTACAGGTGCATGCTACCACGCCCGGCTCATTTTTTGATTTATTGTAGAGATGAG
>CAUYQG010287625.1:0-20208 GCA_963574415.1 Tarsius wallacei | reverse complement strand
ATTTCTTAATCTCTCATTTATCTTCAAATTTTTATCAGATGATGCCTTCAATAAAAGTGCCTGTGCTCATATTGACTCAAAGTTTTCATCACCAGTATTTAGGTATCTTGATTCTCCATGCTTCAAGACAAAAAAATCTTCGGAACAAACAATCTCTCAAAGTTCATTTTTACTTAAAGTATGAAAATTTTGGAACAGTTTAGTTACCAAGACTGAATTAATATGGCTGGGTACAATGGCTCACACCTGTAACCCCAGCACTTTAGCAAGCTGATGCAGGAGGTTTGCTTGAGCCCAGGAGTTCCACACCAGCCTGGGCAACATAGCGAGACCCTGCCTCTACAAAAAAAAGTAAAAAAATTAGCTGGGTGGCATGTGCCTATAGTCCCAACTCCTTAGGAGACTGAAGCAGAAGGATCGCTTGAACCCGAGGTTACAGTGATCATGCCACTGCATTCCGGCTTGGGTAACAGAATGAGACTCTAACTCAAAAAAGAAAAAATACAGCCCTTTTTAGTAGGTTACTATGAATCTTTGAGATTATCTTTTTTATGTGAAAAATATTTTACAATTATTTAATAGGCACAGAAATAATTAGCAAATGTTATTTAACAGCTGACTAGCTAAAATATCAGCATTATTATCACTTATAACTGAAAAGTCAGTAATAAAAAGATTCAAGCAGAATTTCCTTTTTAAAAACAAAGACCATGTGAAACAACAGATTTTACAAGATACTTGAAATGAAAGGGAGAAGCTGAGAGGAGGTAATGAAGTTAGGATAAAGTGACAAATGTGTTCTTCACTAGACCTGGGAAGGAACTTAGATGTTTATTTTATAAAACTTTTTTTTTTAAATCACAAAGGTAATTTAGAAAATATAGAAAAGCACAAAGAAAAAGGAAATCCACTCATATTTCCATAACCAGAAATGATCATTAAGTTTTGGTGTTTTCCTTCCGGCCTTAAATAGTTATACTCATAATTCCTTTGACCATATTGTACATACTAACTTATTTGAGGAGACATAAGGCTTTGCTTAATTTTATGGCTTTTATCAACTTTTAAATTTTTTATTAAATTAATACTTAACCATAACAAAAGTTTTAAGTAGTACAGAAGAGAACAAGGTAATAGCAAAAGTTACCATCCTTTCAGCCTATCCTACTCCCCAGCAGTAACGTTTCTGGTACATGCAGAAATTGTTTTTCAAATAGAAACTCAATAAATGATGGCTTCTTGAGGTAAAAGAGTAAAGAAGACTTCTGATCCTTCTTGAGTGCACTCCCTGGTGGTCATTATCATTTCTTCTCTGGCCTGATTAGTTGTCAACAACACCAAGAATAAGTATTCAGGAAAAAACATCTGGCTATGTCAATGAAGTTTCAAGTAGAAAAACAGGAACAAGAGTTATGAACAGGATAGCCCCGAACCTATGAAATAAGCCTGGATGAAGTCAAGAAAATCTAAGAAGGCTCACTTCTAGTAGTCAAGGACAGGTATACAACCAGGAAGTAGCAACAGCAAGAACTATTCTTCTTCTTGTCACATGCACTATCTTGTGGTGACACTACTACATTTATTTTAAGCCATTAGTTTTATTTGCCCTTTTTACAGATGTTTGAAAGCACATGGTTTATTAATGTAAATCTTCCACTATTTGCATTTGGTTATTAATCAGTGATGTGCCCAAAAGGGTATTATTACAATGCAGTGAGATTAGCTGGGCGTGGTGAATCATGCCTGTAATCCCAGAACTTTGGGAAGCGGAGGCAAGAGGATTGCCTGAGCCCACAGGTTTGAGACCAGGCTGGGCAACATGGCGAGTTCTTGTCTCTACAATAAATTTAAAAATCAGCTGGATCTGGAGGCGCATGCCTGTAATTCCAGATACTTGAAAGGCTGGAGTGGAAGGATCAGTTGAACCCAGCAGGTTAGGCTGCGATGGTCGTGAGTGTTCCACTGCACTCCATCCTGGGCGAGAGTGAGACTCTGACTCAAAATGAAACAAAACGATAATACAATGAGATCAGTGACTTAGGAAAAACATGATATTTTAAAAAGTCATTTAAGTGGTTATTTGCTAAGAAAATATCTAAAACAGACACGTTTTCCCACAAATGGGTGACTATCCAAAAGTTTGTAAGTTGGAATTTTAAACTCAATTTTTTTGGAGAATCAATGTTGTAATTGGTATTCTGAAGTAGTCTAAGAAAGCAAATTTTCTACCCCAGAAATACTGTACTTGGCAGAGTAATGAAAAAACACAACACAACAAAATGAAACAAAACCAGAAAGTACTATTGTTGGCATGAGTCACCTTTTAAAAAGTCATAAAACACAGACCAGTCTGAAACAGACATATATATATATATATGTATATATATATATATATATATAGCCCCAAGGCCAGGCTCTGAACTCAGTGTTCTTCTGGCGCTTTTGGATAAAGCAGCTGCAGAGTCAGGCAGAGGAGAGATTTCTCCTACAGTGGCAACAAACTGTGAGATAAAGAGGGGAGGAATTTCCCTGGGGCCTCAGGAGCTGGAAGTCATCTTGCTCCACTGGAGAGTTGTTGATGCATCTTGGAAATTGCCTGGGGATGGAGCAATATTGCTGAAGGAGGATTTATCCATACATTTAATTTTGAATGCCTTTGAGTACATCTAGGACCAGATCCAAATAAGTTTGGCAATTAGAAATGTAGAAAGCCTACACACAAACAAGTCAGAAACAGGACTATAGCGAGGTGCTCCTGTAATCACAGCTTGATAACCTCAGAAATAACTGTAGCAATGTCAAATACTTGGAGTATGGCTTTACATCTGTTCCTTCTAAATACTTAGGCATTTTTCTCTCAACTGTCTAGAGAACACAGATGAATACGGTCAAGCCCTAATGAACAATCAACCCAACTTACTGTACCTTTTAATTAGCCTACATTCTATTTTTACGCAATTTTTTTCTCGAAAAATGGCAATTGCTAAGAATGTATGCTAATCTGAGGGATTTACTCAAGAAACATTTCATAGGGCATCTTCTGAGGTTCTACTAAATTCAGCTCAATATTTATTGCCTCCTATATGTACATAACTGAACAGAACGAAGCACTGTGACATCTTTTATATATTCGATTTACTTCATTACTACAGCTTACAATTAATTTTAGAAAATTTTTACACCAATAATGGCTGAAAAAATAAACTTCAAAAATTCAACTAACCACCACTATTAATCAAAGAATCCCTTTAATCACAGTGTTCCTATCTCCAGTGGGGGGAAGCTATCTATTTCACTTTAGTAAAAGGTAATTTTACTGATTCTCTGGGAACCAAAGAACAATAATCTGTTAATAAGTGAAATAACAAATCATTTTCACAAGTTAGTTTTTCAATGCAATATTGGGGCTAAAAATAATGTACTTTTTCTTGAGCCCTAGTGAGGGTTTTTAATAAATCTTGACTAAACTTCCTCTCTAGGGACATCAACTTAAGATAGGTAGCCTGGAAACTTGATTTCAATCTTATTAAGCTTGATGCAATAGCTCTATTACTTCAAGTAATCACTGCTTCATACCTTGGTGTTTCCATTTCCTGTAAGTAGCACCTGGAACAAGTCTATAATGTAATTGTGAAGCAAGTGCTGGTGGTCATTGGTAACAGTCATGTTTGTTAACAATCTCAGTCCAGCCAGCTGTACCGGCGAGTTCAGGGGTCCAGCAAAGACATCCTCACAGACTTGATTTATGTATACCTGAAGAGAAGGGGAAAAAACGAGCATCTTAGAATCTTCAAAATTTTTCTGTTGAAGAGTCACTTTTCCAAACAGTGGAGTAGGGCTATTGCTTAGGATGGAACTGGCTCTTCAAGAAAAGATAACATTTCTACCTGGCCATCAAATTTTGACCTTTTTAAAGCTGCCTTTGATAATGCCAGGCACTGTGCTTAGCATTACACCTACACCTCACTTAATCCTGAAGATGACTCTAATGAGGTGGGTGTTATTAATGGCCACCTTAAAAGTCTTCAAGGAACTCAGGTCTTCTGTCCAAAGTTAGCCAGCAGGTGGGGAAGTGATGTCTACAACCAGAAATCATGCTCTCATCACCGGTGGCTTCTCCCTGGTAGGGCACCTCCCAACTTAGTCCATCTCTCCGTTTCAACTGGTCTGGGAACACCCAGGATCAAGCAGGAAAACATGTGAGATTATTTTGTATCATGCTAAGTACCTTAAAATAAGGTCTAGAGAACTACATCATGTTAAAAGTAAAAAAATGGGGGCATAATGTAAAATAAAATTTTTCCTTAGAGCTAATTCTGCCAAAAGTAAGCAGAACAAAATTATATTTGACCCAAGGTCCTTATTTAATTAGGTATATGTATATAATTCATCCCTTCATAATATTGTTAAACATCACTGACAAAAAGTAATGTAATGCTGGCAGTAATGTTATTTCATATATGAGATAACTAAACTCAGTGTGATGGAAAATTTTCTGAAACTCTATTTTCTGTGTCTGGCCATGATCTTTTCAGACTGGAAAAATTGTTTCACAGATAACTGGTATTCACCTAAGTCAATTTGAACTCTACCAAAATTTCTAACTGGTTAAGAAAATTTTCCTAATTTGAAGTACTAAGAAGTTACTAATTGTCCCATAAACCCCTTATTCATTTTTTAAAAATCCCCAAATGTAACCATGTTATACCATAGAAACTAAAGTGATGGTAGTAAAGCAAAAAGAGATTAAATTTTTAATCTGATTTCAATATCTAAATTACACTCACAAGTCAACTGGCTCTCTTTGGTCACAATTTTATTACACACCCATCCTTTAAAAAATGGCATTTCTTTAGCTTTTTAGAAATCATATTTTCATAAGCTGCTGAGGATTTTCAAAGCATTTCCTAAAAGATGTGGAACATTTACATTCTTTTTTTTTTTTTTTTTGCCTTGGGGAGCAGTTTAACTCAGACCTAAAAGTAGAAGTATAATTTTTTTTTTTTTTTTGAGTCTGAGTCTCACTATGTCACCCAGGCTGGAGTTCAGTGGACCGTTCACGGCCACCGCAGCCTCGAACCGCTGGGCACAGGTGATCCTTTCACCTTGACCTTCCAAGTAGCTGGAACCACAGGCTGTGTCACCACACCCAGCTGATTTTTTAAATTTATTATACAGATGAGGTCTCACCAAGTTGCCCAGGTTGGTCTCGAACCCCTGGGCTCAGGCAATCCTCTCGACTTGGCCTCCCTAAGTGTTGGGATTACAGCTGTGAGCCACTGCGCCTAGCACTGGAGTATAATTTTCAAAGTACAGTTAATTCTACCACAACATGGAGAAATTACACGGACTTCCCCCTCCCCCCCTTAACTCATCTGAGGAGTTGGCCATGCACGTTCCTACCCTTCCCCAGAAGCTCCCCTGGCCCGCACGTTCAGGTACCCTTTCAAGGCCCCTTCTGCTTACAACAGCCGTGCTGTCCTGATCCCTCCTTCCCAGGCTCTGTTGTGGCACAGATGCCCCAGGACCTGACTCCCTTAAGTCTTGCCTCTTCCCCTTTCCCCTTGGGAGCTCCAGGCCAGGAGCTCCAGGCCAGCAGAAGCGGTGCAGGCTTTCGGCTGGGTGGTGGGCAATATGGTGGAGGTTCAGCATGGCCACAGGGCTGAAGACGTCCACTTCTGGCTTCTGCTTCTTCCCAGGGCTTCTACTTCTTCCCAGGGGACTTGCCCTGGCCTTTGCCTTTCTTTCTCTTTACCTGGCATACTATGCCCTTCCTCGGTGGAGGGTGCGCGCGCAGCAGGGGCGTCTGGTGCCAGGACGAGGGGCAGACTAAGGGCTCACAGCCGGCTGGAAGCCCTGCTGAGCCTCTCAGGAATGAGGCCCCGCACGTCACAGGAGGCCAAGGGGCTGCTGGGGGTGGGCTACATTCTTATCATATATGAATCTTTTCGTCATTTCAATTCTAGTAACAAGATTACCAAATGGACCAGCTCGGTTATTCCTGGAGCTGCACCCACCTCATCTTGTTCCTTTCCCTTGGAATTTTCTCCTTCTCCAACTCTCCCTATATAAATCATAGACATTCTTAAGAGCCATGTAAGAGGATAGACTCACCGTCTTACAGAAACCTTTGGATGGGGTGTCACCTTTCTATGTACTCACAATTTTTTACTTATATTTTTCCTTAACGTACTTCATCATGTTCTCCCTTGAATTACAACTGTCACGGACTTGCTGTATCCCTCCTTCTAGCTTTCCTAGAACACCAGTTGCATCAAGTTCATTTCTATATTCTGTGCCACAGAGTAGGAGTTCAATAAATGTTGAACTGAATTAGCATAATGCCCTAATTTATTGTGTCTTTCTGCTAATGTTATCTGACTCTAGCCTGATTCCTTTGTTCCTTTAGCACCCTCGGATTCAAGTGAAGCCCAACTTCAAAAGTTCTCATTGTACTCTTATTGGCTGGCTCAGGTCCCTCTCTCCTCTGCCTTATTCTATAATCCTCTAAAGGTAATTCTTGGCTGTAATGTTATAAAGGATAGTCTAGTAAAGTCCATTATTTACCTTTTAGTTATCTTCTCTTTCATTTATAGAAAATCTTATACATTTATGATTTCAGGTAACTTACCTTTATCTTCGTTTGATTTTCAACATTCACACTCAGGTTATTTAGTGCATTTAAAGCTTTCTCTTTAATACTCTGATTGGGACTGTTGATTTTGTTTCCAACAATTGGAATACCACCCAATTCACGAATAATAGCCTAAGAGGGAAAAACACCAGGACCATGACTTCAGTATGCATTCCCCTTCATTGAATTCTTTGCAGCCACAAACACAATTTAAAATTAATGACTTTTTGTAAATACCTTTCCCAAAAGCAAATCTTTAATTACTATTTTTAAAAAATTTTATTATCCATAATTTTATAGGTAAAGAAAATCAATTGAAAATAGAACTAAGATATGTAATTATTTAAACTACAGCTTGGAGATGTAAAATAAAGATTTGCAGAGCTACAAAGATGATCTTGAAGCAATTTACAAACAAAATTATTTTACCATAAAACACATCATATGACTTTTCCATTACAGACAAACTTAGAAAAGTGTTATGATTTAGAATACTAAAGTAATGTTTTGTAAACATATATTATTTGGAACACTAATTCCTCAAGATGTAATAGATATTCTGCAAAAAAAAAGGGAGGGGACTCCATATTATATATATTTGGGAAACTCTGGGTATAATAAGAGGAAACATATTCCTTTATTGTAAGGCATTAATATGTTCATATGCATTGGAAATCTATAAAGAGAGGAGTATTCACTATAGTATTTCTGTGAACCACACACACAAAAAAGATAATTTTTAAGTGCTGGGAATGGAGGGAACACCTTAACATCTTGCAGAACTGGAGGTCCACACAGTTTGAGAAATGGTGTCCAAATTATCCAACTAATCTGGGATTTCTCACCGTTAATTGCAACACTATGTTACCATGTGTCTTTTACCCCAACATTGAAAGTATTAATTGCTTTAATTCTTATAAGAAAAATATGCTGAAAATTACTCTTGTCAGGCCAAGACATGCCATTCTATCAGAAAAAGAGAAAAAGATTGTCATCATTCATTTTTTACAAACAGCCCAATACTCTATTAATGGTGGGCTTCATAGTAAGAGAAAAAGAAACGTTTCCTCTGTAACTCCAGCTCTTTTAAAGAACTTGTAGTTACTAGAAAACCTATACTGTTAAAGCAGATCAAGGCACTATAATTAAGAATGAGGGGCACTGACCCACAACGTTCAATAAAGTATTTATTCTCCAGTAGTTATTGGCCCACTCTTACTACAACTTGTTTTAGAGGGATATAAAACTATGGCATCAGAAATACTCTAATATAGGCAGACTAACAAATTAATCACCATCTATTGTTTTTGTCTTGTGCCCCTTTTTCCACTGGGGCAGCCATGGCACCTCCATCTCCTATAGTCCTCTGGTGGGATTGTTGGTCAGTTGTGTTATATCACTCTGCTACCTGGCTGTAGGATGTTCATGCAAACCTGGACTCAATAATCATGGGTCACAGTTCCTTGCCCCAGAGATTGGTCCACATATTGACACTTGATCCTAGCAGAAGAACTGTACCTTTTGGTTCATGAGCTATAGGGATGAAGACTGGAGAGGCCAGTGGCTTTCTTTCCATCCCTGTGAAGAAAACCTCTTTGTGGCCAGAGAGACAAAGACCAATACATACAAAGATATGGGCACAGCAAAGCCAAAAGGTGGAGAAAGAGCTGTAATAACTTTTTCTGAAGCCTCGAACTGGATTCACTTGTGCTTGAAATCAGTGCTGTTCTTTGATGTCCAAGTTAAGTAAGCTCAATATTTTCCCTTTTTAGCTTAAAATAATTTAAGCTGGATTCTGTCACTTGTAATAGAAAGAGTAGATAATGGACAAAGATTTTCTATCTCTCTATAAATCTTTAGAGCTTTACAGTAGACATTGCCTTTCTGTAGAAAACTAGACTGAAATTAATTATAAATTCAAAAGAATTTTGCATTTATGGCAATGTTAACAAAGGGCATTAACTAAAAATATTACCAAAAATTCTAATCTTTTTTTTTTTTCACATGCTGTGTGTGTGTGTGTGTGGGGGGGGTGCTATACAGAGAAGGAAGCATTCAAAATTAAGCTCTACTGTCTTGATGTTAAGTCTCTACTTGCAGAAGCCACTTACATTGATTATTGGTTGGAAGAGTGTAGTGCAGGGATCACCTACATAAGAACCACACTCACAAAATCTACATACAATTTAAAGCAGGTACTTAAATGTTAGATACTTTCAATGTTTTATTGAAGTACAGTTGAATTTTAAAGGCCATGTGATGTTATATGTTGATTAGATACATTTAGTATCGCTGTGACCAACTTCATAGGTATTTAGAATAATGATAATCATATTACTATTATGCTGTGGTTTTCAGAAGTAAACAAACATTATGTTGTAGGTGTAAGTTCATATATTGTACAGATTAGAAAACTGAGGCTCTGAGAGGTTAAGCAACTTATCCAGAGTCACAGTTATTGCTATTGTGTAAGAATGGAAGGAGTTTGTTTGCTCAGACAAAAGTACTTACTTGGTTAGGTGAAAAGGCTGCATTGTTACCCAAAGTGACCAAAGCTCTTTCAATAATTATAGGATCCTCAGTTGACTTTAGCAGGTAAAGGAGTTTCTGAAGTTGATCAGCATTTAGGACATCATCATATGAACCACTGGTTAAATCTTCTGCATGAGAAGAAAGTTATTTGAAGTTCATCTAAAATCAGTATGAGATTTTTTTAAATTTTAAAAATATTATTGAATGTTATACTCTGATGCCACTGCATAATACTAAGCACTGTACATGTTTTATCTCATTAAATCCTCAAGCCACTTTAGGAAGATATTATTAATCTCGATTTATAATGGGAAATTGAGGCTTACAGATATCAAGAAACTGGCCAATGGTCACTTGGCATGTCTGTTAGTAAGACATTGCCTCTAATGCTATCTATCTCTGATGCTGACAACATTTTGTTTTTAATGGAACTTCTACCTAAAGGGGGCATAGATTAAGGAATGGAGGATTTGCATTAAGCAGACCTTTTCTGAGCACATCAGATACAACAAAACCTAAGGGAAAACCCTTAGTTGGTAGTGTGGCACTTTTGTTTGGTTTAGAGGAACAAGGCATGATGGCTGGGATGCTATCATAATAGTTCTGTTGATGGTGATGGCAAAAGGAAAGCTGTCATTTTGGGTGTGAGCCAGAATTGCCAGGCACGGTGGCTCATTCCTGTAATCCCAGCACTTTGAGGTTGAGGCGATAGGATTGCCTGAGCCCAGGGATATGAGACCAGCCTGGGCAACTTAGCAAGACCTCGCTTCAACAATAAATCAAAACATTAACCAGGTGTAGTGGTGTACACCTATAGTTACAGCTGCTTGGAAGGCTGAGACAGAAGGATCACCTGAACCCAGCAGGCTTAGGCTGCGGTGGCCATGACCATACCACTATACTCCAACTTGGGTGACAGAGTGAGACTCCAACTCCAAAAGGAAAAAAAAAAAAAAAAAGCCAGAATAGTCAAATGCTGGATCTCTTCAATTATTTTTAGAATTTATAGCTCTATGTTAAAAAAAAAAAAGCCTAAGCCTTTTTACAGAAATCATCATAGGAAGAAGAGAAACCATTTTTATAACACTCTTACTGTTGGGGAGAGAGTGCAAGAAAGAAGGTTGCATAACAATAGGTGCTATCTGATCTCACATCTGTGCTTTTCTGTTAAAAAGAAAGTATATATACATATACACACACAATTGCTAAAGGAGGTTATCTTTGGGTATTGGGAATATAAATGACTTATTTTCTACCCTGTACTCATGAGTACTTTCTGACTTTTTTTTTTTTTAAATAAACATGTATTATTCCTGTACCTAAAATAACTACGTATATTGCTTAAAGAGGAATAAAAGAAAATGAAGGAAAAAGGTAAGTATGGATGATGGGAAACAATAGGTGATATGATGTTCCGAGGAAGCCAAATATGAAATCTGGTAAGAAAACCTTAAAGCCAGCAGATTCTCACTACCAAGTCTTATAAACAGGACCCTGCTTTTACTTCAGAATGCATTATCGGTCTCATTTATATCTTATATCTTATAAAACAGGATTTCACTCAAACGATAAGGGAAAGAGTGATTAAAAATACAGCTTTTTAGAATGGAAAGAATTTGGGGCTCATCCAAACCTCTCATTTTACACAGGAAGAAACTTAAGCCAGGATCAGCCTAAAGTCACAAGTAGCAGAAACCAGAGAAATGAAAATACAAAGTTGCAGGCAAGTCACTTAACACCTTTTTGGGTCTCAGTTTTCTTATCTGTGAATAAGAAGGTTGTTTTAATACTACAACTGGCTCCAAAGGTTCCCACAGAGCTCTGAAGTTGTTTAATTTTACATATACACACAAGCACACATACATAAACATTCACAACAGAAATGTGATAAACTCATTCATGCTTCTGACATATTTTAAAATTCATGTTACTTTGTTATACGTTATTCCATAAAATCATTTTTAAAAGCTTTATAGATATATACATCCTTTACAAATAGTCAAATATTGTATTAGGGAACAGTGCTAAATCAGAGACTTTTCACTTGAAGGGAGAAGGTACAGTGTGGTAGTTAAAAGTAAGCCATGGCTATGAAGCCAGATTCTAAATAAGTTACTTACAAGGTGAGAGACTTAACCTCTCTAAGTCTCAGTTTTCTCATCTTTTTAATGGAGTTTGTAATGCCTACCTCAAAGCATTTTTGTGCCTAGAACATTGGAAGTGCCTGGTATATTTTAGTCATTATTTTTTATTAATAGAACAGAGATTAATAGCAAAAGTGGCTCCAGAATCCAGACCTTTTTACTCCTAGTCCATTACTCTCCCCACCAACTACCATTCCCTTTAATATATTGAAATTATGAGCCTCTACTTAGATTCTGTACATTCTAACTTGTTTGAATTCCTAATAACCATACATTACTTTTTTAGTGAAAAAATAAAAAACTTAAAACTCTAAACCTTTTAGAAGATGGATGGCATACCCAGATCTTTCACTGGTAAGTTTTTGGACTGCTATTACATTGGTGAGGCAGTCAAACACTATGTGTTCTACTTCTCCATCTAGCTTTGTGCCAATAAGATTGTGTCAGAATTTTAAGCTCAGTGGCTCATCATCTCCTCTAGTATATCAAGGAGAAATTCATTCTCAGAGGGAATGAAAAGTGACTAACAAATTATAACATTACAGCAAGATAAATTTCAAGATAACTCTCATGCTTCAGAATCTTTCCAACCAAGAATGGAAGTCTCAGGTCCTTCAGTAGAATTAGTTTCATATAGGCTTCTTGCTAGATGTACCCCTAGTTTTAAAATTTTTTATAATTGTCATGAATGGAATCTTTTCAATTAATTTGTTTTTATTGGATATTTATAAGAAGCTATTGATTTAGATATATTTACTTGTATTTAAGACACTTTATTAAGCTGGGCACAGTGGCTCACGCCTATAATCCCAGCACTTTGGGAGGCTGAGGTGAAAGGATTGCCTGAGTCCACGGGTTTGAGACCAGCCTGGGCAACTTGGCGAGACCTCATCTCTACAATAAATAAATAAATAAAAATTAGCTGGGCATGGTGGCACATGCCTATAATTCCAGCTGCTTAGAAGGCTGAGGCAGGAGGATCACCTGAGTCCAGCGGGTTGAGGCTGTGGTGGCCGTGAGGGTGCCACTGCATTCCGGACTGGGTGACAAAGTGAGGCTTCAACTCAAAAAAGAAAAAAAGATACTTTATTAAACTCTTATTGCTTCTGGTAGCTATTCAACTAGTTCTCTTGGCTTTTTCTAAGTCAATTATTGTGCCACATACAAATTATAATTTTGCTTCTTCTAATATTTATGAATCTTATTTTTTTCTTGTCTTATCAAGCTATGACTCCAAGACAATGTATTTAGCTGTGATAGTAGACACCCTTCTCTTATTTTTGAATTTAATAAGGATGTTATTAGTGTTTCACCACTAAATATAATATTTGCTTTTTAGTTCTGATGGATGCTCTTCATCAACTTAAGAACATTTCCTTCTATTTATTCCTAACTTGCTGCAAGTTTTTTAAACTCAGAAATGATATTTTAATGCCTTTTTATAATGAGATCATCATGTGGCTTTTACTTTCCCCAATATGACTCCCCCATGTCCATTTGGTCTTGGTATATAGATTTGATTTGCTAATATTTTAAGACTTTTATATCTTTACTCATATCAATGTGGATTTATAGGTTTTCATGCAATCCTTGTCAGGCTTTGGTATTAGGTTTTTGGATGAATTGGGACAGTTTCTATCTTTTTTGATGCTCTCAGTCTTAACAGTAGAGGAATTACAAATTTCTTAAAGATTAAGACAAAGAAAAAAGAATCTTCTAAATCTAAGGGTAAATGAGACTTTCTCAAGTCTTCTTCAAAGATAAAGGTTTAGCTTCTGGAAGAAGGAACTGTGAGTTTTGTAAGTTGCCTGACCTAAGACAATGACAATTTTGGGAACCGTTAAATTTAAGCTTAAAAGACTCATGTCGGTAACACTTTGCCAAGGCAAGAGGATCGCTTAAAGCCAGGAGTCTGCAAGAAAGTGAGATCCTGTCTTTGCAAAAAAATAAAAATAATTAGCCTAGCATGGTGTCACATGCCTGTAGTCCCAGTTTGGGAGAGTGAGGTGGGAGGATGTCTTGAGTTTAGGAGTTCAAGACTGCAGTGAGCGATGATCGTGCCACTGCGCCTGGGTAAGGGAGCAAACCCTTGTCTCTAAAAGAATAAATAAAAGACTGTCAGTAATCATCAGGTTAATTCAGTATAAGTGAGAAGATATCTGAGCCCAGGACACTCTCCCACTGTACTTATATAGAAATATCTGTGATGTGGACAAAGACATTAGGCTTTTAAGTGCTATGGTTTGAATGTCTCCTCCAAAATTTATGTTGACACTTAATTCCCAATGTGGTAGTACTGAGAAGTGGAGCCTTTAAGAGGTGACAGGATCATGAGGGCTGTGCCCTCATGCATGGATTAATGAGTTAACCAGGACTGGTGGCTTTATAAGAGGAAGAAAGATCTGAGCTAACTTGTTAACACCATCAGGCCCCTTGCCATGTGATGCCCTCTGCTGCTCTGGAACTTTGCAGAGTTCCTATCAGCAAGAAGGCCCTCATTAGATGTAGCCCCTCAACCTTGGACTTCTCAGCCTTCATAACTGAAAGAAATAAAGTTCAAGTTACCCAGTTTCAGGTATTTTGTTATAAGCAGCAAAAATAGACTAAGACAGTAAGGGTAAACATAAATCTTTAAAAGAGACTTTGTCTCTCTGTTGCCCAGGCCTGAGTACACTAGTGAGAACACAACTCACTATAACCTTGAACGCCTGGGCTCAAGCTATTATCCTGCTTCAGTCTCCTGAGTAGCTAGGACTAGGCACACACTTTCTTATTTTATTGTGTTGTAGGGTCTCCCTATGTTGCCCAGCTGAACTCCTGGCTTCAGGTGTTCCTCCCACCTCAGCTCCCAAAGCACTGAGATTACAGCAGGAACCACTGTGCCAGCCCTTTTCCTTCTCTTAAAGCATTTCCTCAAGTAAACTTGTAATTAGAAATCCTGTCTGTCCTTTTGCTATAACCTGTAAATTTTTAAAAAACTAAATAAGTCTTTGGTCAGTTGTATAGCCCAAGAATCTCTTCCTTAGAGGCTTTGGAGCCCACTCTTGGAAATGTAAACTTCCAGGAAGATAAAGCCCCAGTCTCCCTATCTCTGTAGGTACCTGGTTCTCCACTGTAACTAACCTGCTCATCATAAAGATGTCTTACTTTTCCTCTGGATAAAGGCAATCAGCTAACATAATCACCCCAATTACCAATGAATTTAGGATAAACTTCATATAGTAAATGATGCTGTCAAGTCCTCTTACTTAAGGACAAATTATTGTTTATCTTGAGAACAGGTATGTAATATGAAATCGGTTGTATCTACCCAGCTACAAAAAGTGGTTAGAACTATTTCTGCAATCCTATTAACAGGTTACTGATGTGCCTGTGCTTATTCAATGATAAAGCTATTTAGTTCTCTTCTGCAGCTGTGGAGAGGAGTTTTTTGGATGGTTGGATATTTTTAACCATTTTCCCTAACAGCTGCCATTCAACAACCTGTTAGTTTAAAAGTTTTTAGAGTCTTAATGTATCAATCAACTTCTGGACAGAAACCTAATCATGCACTTATCCGCTAGGAGGGTGTACCTCATGCAGACAACGGTTCCAATTTCCAATACACACACACCCCTCCAAATTTCCAAATTTCAAGATCCTGGACCATGGTGACTCCAAGGTACTTCTCCTCTCAGGGCCGAGTGCAGGCAGAACTGCCCCTCTAGCGTCCCATCTTCCAGGACTACTGCACGAATATCTTCCTCTACAGCTCCAGGCCCCTCAACGGCCCTACCACAGCGGATGGAAATCCCTTTGGTAACACAAAGACCCGGAGCAAGCTTTAAAGTGAGAGGCAATCAACATGCTTTTAAGAAACCTAATCCTCTGCTGTGACGCCAGACTCAGGAAAATTTGAGTAATTTCTCATCTCAGGATTTTGAACAAAGAAGTGTTGGCAGGGTGGCGGCTCAGGACCCTCCCTCCCCACCTGGGCTTCCTGGCCTCGCTCTTTTCACGAGACTCCCTTCCCTCCTCTGGCTCGGCTCCTCATTTCATCCCGAAGACACTGCAAGCCACAAATGTCTGCGGCATTTTCGGCCCACACGCGAGCCGGGGACGGCTCCTGCGCCCCGGTCCCCGCCCACCCGCCGGGCACCCTGCGGCCTCACCTGCAGACCACGAAGGGCGCAGCCCGAGCCCACGGCCGCCCCGCCGCTGGCCCCGCGTCAGCCTGTAGATGCAGTAGCAGGCGCCGGCCCCGAGGACTAGGCCCGCTGCCACCCAGCCCACGTCTCGGGCGCCGCCCATGCTGCCGCGGGGTGGGGGGCGCAGCACAGGGCCCTGACAGCAGCCTCTTGGGGGCCGGCACTGGGGTCTCCAACGCACTGGAGGCCCGCCGCCGCCGGCGGAGCACGACCCGGCAGTGCAGAAAGGAAACGGGGGTCTGAGCTCCGCCTCCCGGAAACGGCCCTGCTAAAATTGTGAAACCTCCCCCTCGGCCCGACGCGTCCCAGCGGTTTCCACCAGGCTGGGCGGGGAGCCGGCTCCGGGATGGTGCGCCCGGCGCGGAGACACCTCGGCCCGCCGCCGGGAGGCGGGCTTCCCGCCACTTCCCCGGCCCACCCCGCCCGGCGCGAGGCCCGTCCCCCTCCCCCCAGCCCGGCGCGGCGCCGCGCTCCGCCCCCTGGTTGCCGAGACAACGCCCGGACGCGCCCCGCCCTGAGCCCCTGAGCTGCGCCTGTGGCCCCAGGCGCTGCGAGCCGGCGGAGCGCGGCTTCTGCGTCCGGCCTCTGGTCATGGCCTCGCTACGCAATGCCAGCCCCAGGCTGAGGGACTACTTTAAGGAGAACTACATCCCTCAGGTCTGCGAGGTACTGGAGACGTGTGGCGGCGGACGCGGGCCGGCTGTGGGGAGATCGAAGAGAGAAGAGTCTGGAGAGACTTCCTGAAGGAGGGGCTGGAGTTTGGGGTTTGGAGGGAAAAGTGGAGTGTGAGACGGTGACGTCAGATTTGAAGATGCAGGTCAAGAGAAAAGACAAAGGGGTGATGATGGCTGAAAGGGAAAAGCGGGTGACGTCTTCCAGGAAGAAAGAGCAAAGGCTCGGGACGGAAAGCCCAAACTCTAACTTTTAAGATTTGGGTAAGACAAGCCTGAGGACAAGAGGAGGCGTGAGAAAGAAGTGCCAGAGAGATATGTAGAGGAGGAAGACCAGAGTGTGTGGCATTGTGAAGAGTGTTTTAAGGAGAGGCTGGGCAAACAGTCATCTAAGATAAAGACCTGGAGAAGTGACGTGGATTCTGCCCAAGGAGAGCCTGGGGTATCAGTGGAGCAGTGAGGGCAGAAATTAGATTGAGGTTACTGAGGAGAGAGAATGTAGCCAGCCCTTTGTGAAGAGAGGACCCTCACAACCAGGGTTGCCTTTAGACAGGAGGAGGGATGCCCCCACCCCGTTATAATAGGAGGAAGGGAAAACAGGATGAGGGTGGATAGTAGGTTGTGTAGGTTTGGGGTAGGAAGCTAAGAAAGTTATCTTCTGTTGACTTCTATTTTCTCTACAAATAGCTCATGAGATATTTGTCAAGAACGTTGTGTGTTTGGGTGGAGATGAGGGTGGTGGTACAGTAGGAGGTTTGAGCAAAGATAAGTTGTGTGGAGAATCAGGGAGAGAGCTGTCCAGGTTAGGAAAGAGGAGAGCCCAGCTGGGGTGTTAGCTCTCTCATGCAGTTGAGAGGGCAGTTTGGTACTTCCTTTTTGGATGGTAATTTAGAAGCGTTTATTAAAATGTTAAGTACGTATACCCTTTAACCAAGCATTTCCATATCTAGGGATCTACTTTAGAGACATACTTGCACATGTACATTCCTCATTAATGTACAAGGATATTCATTATAACTTTTTTTCATAGTGAAAACAGAAAATAACCTAAATGTGACTGAGGTATTGTGTAGAATAAAGTATATCTGTACCTACTCAGAAGAAATGCCCTCCAAGACATATTAAGTAAAAAAGTACAAGTTGCCCAGCTAAATGTCCACTATGTTCTAGCTACCTATCTGATTTTTTTTTTTTTTTTTGAGTCGGAGTCTCAGTCTGTCACCCAGGCTGGAGGGCAGTGGCACGTTCTCAACCACTGCAGCCTCAACCTGCTGAGCTCAGGCAATCCTTCTGCCTCAGCCTTCCAAGTAGCTGGAACTACAGGTATGCGCCACCATGCCCGCCTAATTTTTTGACTTATTGTAGAGATGAGGTCTTGCAAAGTTGCTCAGGCTGATCTCGAACCTGTGGGCTCAGGCAATCCTCTCACCTCAGCCTCCCAAAGTGCTGAGATTATAGGCATGAGCTACTGTGCCTGGCCTGATTTCTTATATGTATATGTGTGATATGTATATTTGCATATGTATATATATGTTTATTTGTATATGTGTTTATGTGTATAAGTATATGTGTGTATCTATCTGTGAAAAAGTCAATAATTCATGCCTAGAACATAGGCCAAACTATTAACAGCAGATATTTTGGGAGATGGTTTTATGGAAGGAGATGAAAGAGAATTCTCACTTTTTACTTTTTACATAGTAGCATTATTTCAGTGTATTACAATGAGCTTTTATTCATTTGTACCTCCATGCAATTATACTTGAAAATATGTAGAGAGAATTGTATTATCTTCCTAGTTGTGTGATATTTCTCAAGTAGCATTCAGTCAACCAGATGTAGGTACAGAAATAACTGAGTTGACTTTTTTTTTTTTTTTTTGCCAGGCATATAGAATGGAAGGGCAATAGGTAAGGGAGCTAAGCTACTAAGTGTCTGAAGTGATAGGCCAAGGATTCTAAGGACTGGGTGGGAAACGAGAACAGATTATGATACTGATACAGAAAGTGGAGACTTCCAGGAGTCAACTGAAGAGAAATAGGAGTAATTAAGTGAGGGTATGGAAACCTAGACGGTGGGGGTCAGAAAGTGGAATGTTTGTATTTATGATTCAGAGTAGAGCCATTCTGGGTAATGGCTCAGTTCAGGGTATGGCCATGGAGCAGGTGGCAGAAATGAACTTGAGCTGAGGGTCAGGATATATTAAGGAAGTGATGGCCTCTCCTCGTCTTGTCCTCCAGTTGTTGTTAACATCACAAAGCTTCAAAGAGTCAGTCCCTAGTTCCCCCTCTAGGTGAGAGTACTCCTCTTCACCAGCTTACCACATTGCTCTGCACCTAGAAAGAAAAGGCCCTCAAAGCATTCCCCATTGTCTAAGACAATAGTCTCCTGAGGAGTCCTTCACTTACCTCTTACCAACAGGTGCAAGAGAGCAGTCTTCTGGGGCCCCACACACCCATGTTAAACTTATTACCCAATTCTCCTAAGAGACTATCTAGATGAATCCCATCCTGCCTCATCTCTCTATACATCTGACTCAATTTCCCAAGCCTTACACTTTTCTAATACCCATCTTTTGTAAGCTTTGGAGTAGTACATAAATAATCTTTCATCACAAATTTTACAGTATATTTAACGTCTTCTGAGCTTTACTTACCTGTCCTAAATAAAACCTGATTGTCCACTTACAATATCATTTTTCTGCAAACCTCTTGAATAGAAACTGATTTTTTAAAAAAATCCTTCTTGGTTCCCTGGGCTTACTGAGTCTGTTGATTGATATTTTTCATCAGTCTTAGAAACTTCTTGGTCATTTTCAAATATTACTTTTATTTTCTCTTCTCCTTCTGGGACTCTAGTAATAAACATGTTAGAGTTTGTATTTTTTTTCTTTGTCCTACATGCATCTTTTGTCCTATTCTGTGATTTCCCCAATTTTTATTCTTTATGTTCAATTTTGGGCCTTTTTCGTAGACTGCCTTCAAGTTTACTAATTACATTTTATGCTGTGTCCAGCCTAATGAAATCTTAATTTCAGATGGTATGTTTTCAGTTCTAGAATGTCCATTGATTTTTTATGTATTCTGCTATTAAAAATATGCATCTTTTCATTCATTTTGTCTGTCGTTTCCTGTTTTCTTTAACATGTTAATGATTGTTATTTTAAAATAATTGCATGTTAACTTGAATATCTGGATCACCTGTGGGTCTGCTTCTATTGTTTGTTTTCTAATGTTGAGTATTTATCACATTTTTCTGCCTCTGTACATATTTAGTAATTTCTTATTTTTATTGGAAGTTGTATAAAAAAAGAACAGAAGCACCAGATGGCATACTCTTTCACCAGTGAAGTTTCTTCCTTTCTTCTCTATAGGTGAAGAGCTGATAACCTCAGTCTAGACAGGGATTGAGCTGGATTGAGGCTGGATTGAGATAGTTTTATTTTGATTCTGTCCGCATATGGTTCATCCCTGTTCCTGAATACAGCTTTTCTGGGCTTTTGATTGAGAAGCTAGCTGGTCTGTCTCCTCATCCTGAAAGATTGCGAGAGATTTGGTTTTGCCTTTCAGAGGTATTTGAGTTTAGCTCTTTAGCTTCCTTTCTAAGCCTTTATCTTTAAAATCTGGCACATGTATTATACATCAACAGGTGTAAAAACAAGAATCGCATGATTATTTAATTAGATGCAGAAAAAGCTTTTGATAAAATCCAGCATCCTTCTTGATAAAAACCCTTAAACACCTAGGTATAGAAGGAACATACCTCAAAATAGTAAGTGCCATCTACAACAGATCCACAGCTAACATATTACTAAATGGACAGAAACTAGAATCATTTCCACTGAAAACTGGAACAACATAAGGCTGTCCACTTTCACCCCTCTTGTTCAATATTGTGTTGGAAGTCCTAGCTCAGGCAATTAGACAAGAGAAGTAAATCACAGTTATCCAAATAGGAAAAGAGGAAGTTAAGTTATCTTTATTTGCTGATAATATGATCCTATACCTTGAAAATCCAAGAGAATCTGTCAAAAACCTGCT
>CAUYQG010287623.1:0-16473 GCA_963574415.1 Tarsius wallacei | reverse complement strand
CGTCTAGCCCTCTTCCCCTAAGTCTGTTCCCGCGCATAAGGCGTCATCCTACGTATTTTCAGCCCTCTGGCTGGTCTCTGTATTTGGCAAAATCCAGATGGAGAAAGTGTCCGGGGGGCCTGAAACACCCAAACGACGGTGAGAGAAATAACACATTCACCAGAGAAGGTCAGGGTTCAAAGGAATCTCAGAGGCACCCCCGTACGAGTCTTCTTGGCAGGCGGGGATAAGAAAAAAACATTAAAAAGGGATGGGTTGTTGAAACTGGTCGTTTTAAAGCGGGGTGATGGGTACATGGGCATACATTATATTATTCTGTCAGCTTTTGTGTAGGTTTGATTTTTTTAAAATAAGAAAGCACTTAAAAAATAAGTCACTATTGCAGTTTTACACGGGGAGCGAAAATGATGTTTTTAGCAGGCAGCAGAGTGGGAGAAATATTGGAAGCTTGCCTCGAATTGAATTGGAACGGGCAGCATTCAACCTCTTAATTTAAATCCAATGCAAAACTTCCCAGTATTTCTTTATTAATATCAATCGAAGTACATCTTTTTAAAACCTCCAATTTTATTGGCTCAGTTACCTTTGAGCTATCTTACAGGGCTTTTGTGAGGACTGAGTGTCTTCAAAGCGTTTAGAACCGTGTCTGGCGCAAAAGTAGAATTTATCTAGGTGTTACCTATTACTATTATTGTTTTGGCATTTCTTTGGGTGAGTCTCATAAAAGATGTTGAGTAAGAATTTTCAGTTCAAGAACTGCAAAATGAAATAATCTATGACATTGGTTCGGAAATAAACTGCTCGTGCAGAAATAAACAGCCCAGGCCAGGAACGCTTGGCTCAAAGCCACAGTCATGAGCTCAGATGGCCACCTCAGCCACGATGGTGCCTTTGTCATGTTTTCCAGGAAATCTACCTTCTCGCTATGCGCAAATGATTTCTGCATGCAATCTCAATGCTCACAAGGCTGGAGGGTTGTTTATTACTGTTACTGTGTAGAGTTGAGGAAGCCTAAGCCTGGGTCACATGACCACTAGGTGGTAGAGCTGGGAGTCCAGCCTGGGTCATGTGACCACCAGGTGGTGACCACCAGGTGGTGGAGCTGGAATTCCGGCCTGTCTCTCAGGCCCCATAGTCCCTGCTCATTCCCTATTTCAGGTCCCTTCAGGTGGTCTGGGGGCCAGTGCACTGTAAGGAAGACCCAGGAGGCCCAGTACTGTGGTCCAGCGATGTGACCTTGTAAGGGTTAGTTAACATCCTGGGACTCCATCTGTTAAATGAGAAACCAAGACTGAATAACCTTTCTCTCAAATTCTGTTCTAAGATTCGACTCTACTAGAAGTCTGTTCTAGGATTCACTAGCACATTCCATGGCTGTAGTGTCAGATAATAATTTTACTGGCCACATCAGTTGACTGAGCATTGAATGAATGAATATGTTTGAAGTGTGATATGTAAATGAAAAGCGTTATAGGTGTTATTTTTGGTCATCATTGGGCCCTTTTTGTGGATGGCAGGTGTTTTGGCTAAGGGTCCAATTAAGGTAGCGTAGAACAAAAGGTCTCTTTCCAGTTTTTGTATGACTGATCTTTATTTGGACACATCCAAGTGTACCCTTTGCGAAGGAAATGTAATTAATCGCTGATTTGGGGGAAGACGCTCTTCCCCCCCGCCCCGAGTTAAGATAAAACCCAACAGAGGTTGTCTGGTCCATGTTCTAGTGATGTTGGGTGTGTTTAGACTAAAGTGAAACTGCAATCTCAGATATTCTTACTTGCAGGTAGTTTCCCCAGAGAGTTTTTTCTTGCTATGACGATTTCTATAATTTCCTTTTGGTTAAACAGATGAGGGTATCCCTTTTTCCACTGCTAAGTACAGTGCTTTCTGAGTTGATATTTTTAGTACTCCCAAAGCTTCAGAATGAAATGACCTTAAGGGCAGGGCAGACATGGATCCAACCTGGTGCAGCCTGTAGCAAGAGATGTCTTCAAGACTCCAGTTCATTTTTCCCCTGTGAACTCGGTTTTCTTCTGGCCCAGATAAGCTGTGCTTGCTTTAATATTTGTTGTTTTCAGTGTGGTTTCCCAGCATCTTCAGATAACATTGTTGGAAAGATTTGCCCTAGCAGGTGTTTCTGAGTAGCCCTGGTCCTCTCCCCAGTGTCCTAGTTGCACTCCTGCATGGGCTCTTGGGTGGAGGTGGGTGAGGGAAGTGGAGCTCTTAGAAGGAAGGTGAAAGTGATGGCTTGGCCATTTAGTTTCCTATTTTCTGCCTTCCTTTCTATAAAGCAAGACTCCTGGCCTGCCTGTAGTGTGTGTTATTCCGCTAAGAGGTCTCAAACCCGGGAAAAAGGGCAGTGGTACATGGAACTGGGGGAACCCCAGCATAGTCTTCTGGGGCCTGCTTGCTTCAGGCTTTGTCTAGAGATCCCTTGCTCCTAAGGGGAGGGGGAAAAAAAAAGTTCAGGGGCCCATGAACCAAATAGTATCATAACCTAGCTCTTACTATCCTTGTAATCTTGGGAAGTTGTTTGACTTTTCTGGCCTCAGTTTCCAGATCCCTAAAATGCATATCACAGTTTCTATTTTGTGGGTTGTTATGAGAACTAAATGAGCATAGAGGAATGTAAAGTGTCTAGCACGGTGCCTTGTATGCAGTAAATCTGTATTGTTATTACCGTGGTTTCAGCTGCCTTCGGCATTCAGAATTGTGACACCCTTCTCTCCATCCCAGACACATCCTACAACCAGCCCAGATGCAGCATGTTAAGTACCGTTTCTGGCTTCCCCTTGATCTTTTCCTTCTCCACCCAGCCATGTTCTAGGTCTTGGTTGACCCCACCAACACCATCCGCCCGTGATCCAGACTAGAGGGAGACTTGGGGGTCATCGGCAACCCTTTCCCCAGCCCCAGGTCTGTTTATCTGGTCAATGGGCTCATACGTCTGTTTTGAGCAGCTCCCCTTTTCTTTATCCTGGCTGCTGCTGCCTGATTTCAAGGCCCCATTTTTTCCCTTCTGGGCACTGCAGTAGCCTTCTGACCTCCCAAACTTCCTCTCTCCACCTCTCTGTTTTCCGTGGTCCCACTCACGTGGTCCCATGCAGTTGTTCATATCACTCTTGCTTAAAGCTTTCATTTTCAGTGGTTACCCACTGAAGCTTCCTTAGGGGGGACCCTGGGACCCTGAGTCACTCCGGGACCCTGAGTCACTCCCTACTGTTGCCCCAAGTCCGCATCTGAGCCATGGAAACGCCCGGGACCGGGCGCAGGTGTCCCCTCTTCCCTTGTCTGCCTTTTCTACTCTTATCCACCTTTCACACGACATTCTCTGGAAAGTCCTCCCTGACCCCTCAAAGTAGAATGAAAGGCTCAGTGCTCTGTGTTCCCAGGGGGCAGCTGGGGTCCTATTTTACCCATCCCGGGGTGGCTTCTTGTAGCCAGTGCCTGACTCATGGTAGACTTAGTAAGTCCTTGTTAAGTGAGTGTGTGAATGAAAGAATGAATGCGAAACCCAGGAGTCCAGCCCACAGGAATACGTATTCCCAGGAGGGCAGGAATAGTGGTTGTGGACAATGCTTGACTCCCTCCTTGTCACCCAGGGCAGCCTGTCTCTGTGCGTCACCAAACAGTTGGGTGAGGCATCGGGAGCCAGTCTAGAACAGACCTGGGAAAAACTGGGCAGTGGAGCAAAGAGAGGTATCAATTGTCCAGTTTCTTTTGAACCTCAGTACAGATGCAGTGCCTCTCCCCCGCCCCCCCGGCCTACCCTCCACCCCCAAGTAGTAGTATAGTACTTTTTAGAGTTTCACAGAGGATATGGTAGTGGTGAGAACCTCAGTGCTGCAGTCTTTTCTTTCATATTGTATTTATTTATAATCCATTATTTATGAGCAATATACTATCATAAATATGAATGTATCGCATAATTATATCATCTAATACACATAACACCCAAACAGACCTGAGACAGACCTGGTTTTTTTATGACCATCCAGACTTTTTTGTACATCTGAATAGTATCCTCTCCAGGTAGTTCCAACATGCTTCTCTGGTTCAAAGGTTCCCGGAAACCCTCTTTTGGACTGGCCTTCTGAAAGGAGGTGCCTATGGAAACCTAGAATTATCTTAGTTTAGCGTAGTCTTTGTGCCTCAGCAGAGTCATTTTTGCTTAGACTTTACCCCTGACATGCTTTGACTCTAGCACAGACTAGACATTGATAGATACATTTCCAGTAGGCAGGTTTTAGGAAGCGTTCAGACCTTCTACTGCAGGCCAAGCAGCAGCCTAACCTACACCCTTAGCAAATCTCCATCAGATACAAGGACAGAGCCATAGAGATGATAATAGACCACCTTTGGTGGTCAAGGAGTTTGTGGATTGCAAATGTCTGACAAATCTCTTACAGGAAAACTCTCTCCCCTTGTCTCCTACCATTTAGCCTACCACCTGAGGAATGAGATGCTAATGTCTGGTGACTTCAAGATCTAAGATTCACGTAACTACAATCAACATTAAAGACCAGCAGCCCTGGACACTCCTCTGGGCCAAACCCCCCTTCCCCAAAGGCTCTTAAACATAGCTAACCCTTGGCCGCTTGATGCCACACTTGCCTCTGAGTGTCGACCCCCTTTCCAATCTGTGAAAGGTGAATCATACACTTTACTTCTTTCTACTTCCTTGGTTGCAATCTTGCATGATTTCCATGGTCTCACACCATCACTGGCCCACCTTGCCTCAGTTGACCCTTTCTATATATATATATAAATTATATTTTTATAAGAGTATATGTTATTCTGTTTTTTAAGAGCATTGATATGTGATTAACTTAAAACTTTAAAAAGGATTGGTCCTTCCCCACTGGTGGTTCAGAAGTTCTGATTTAGCCCGGTGTTCAGTGAGATGGAAAAGGCATGGCAGGGCAGGGAGGGAGAAATCGGCTTCATGCCACCTGTTGTGGCTGGGGGGGGTGCTATGGAAGAGAATGAGAGGAAATGAAATGCTTCCGGGGGCTGGGTTAATTTAGGGAGTCCTACAAACCCACCTGAGACTGACCAGTGCCCTGGACACAGCCTGGGCTTTGGGATCCCCCAGACCTGCCTTCTTTTTTGGTTTTCTTATTTTTATTTATTTTATTTTATTTTACTTTAAAGATGGGGGGTACAATTCAGGGTTAGGTATACAAATGTTCATTGTGCAGGTATCCTTGTTGATGAGGTGTGCCCCTCCCTCCCCTGGCAGTTTCCCTCAACTGCCAGTGCCACCACCCCTTCCCCTGGCAGTTTCCCACTACTGCCAATCCCTTTCTTATATTATTATGATAGTTGTTCAAGGTTCACTTGTGAGTGAGAACATATGGTACTTCTGTGATAGATCACTGAGTATGATAGACTCTAAATCCATCCAAGTTGCTGTGAAGTCCATATGTTTGTCCTTCTTTATGGCTGCATCATATTCCATTGTGTGTATGTACCAAATTTTTAAAAACCAGTCCAGCTTTGGTGGGCAGCATGGTTGGTTCCATGTTTTTGCTATTGTGAACAGAGCTGCAACAAACATGCATGTGCAGATATCTTTTTGGGAGAATGACTTGAGTTTCTCCGGGCATATTCCCAGTAGGGGGATGGCTGGGTCATATGGAAGGTCAATTTCTAGTTCTTTCAGAAATCGCCACACTGTCTTCCAGAGAGGTCGCACTAGTTTGCATGCCCACCAACAATGTAGAAGAGTTCCTTTTTCTCCACATCCTCACCAGGTTCTGTTGTTGTGTGTTTTATTAATGATGGCCATTCTTACTGGGATTAGGTGGTATCTCAATGGGGTTTTGATTTGCATTTCTCTGAGGATGAGTGAGGCAGAGCACTTTTTCATGTCATGTCTGCCTTCTAATTCCTGCTCAGCCCCTACGAGCTGGGCTGCCTAGGGCGGATGACTGGGCCACTCACTACCTGATCCCTTCATCAGTGTCACCTTGGTAATGCTTGCTGTGTAGGATGGCCGTGGATATGAAAAGCAAAATGTCGAGTCTGCTTCTCCAAAGCCCCCAGCTCAGTAAGTCTGCAATACAAGACTCATGCTCTACAATGTGAGAGTGGAGACACCAGGAGGTTCATCTGGTCAGAACCACTAGGTTGGTGTTTTAAAACAAAACAAAACAAAACAATATATATATATATATATATATATGGCCAAGCTCGGTGGCTCAGTCTGTCATCCCAGCACTTTGGGAGGCCAAGGCGGATGGATTGTCTGGGCCTGTGAGTTAGAGACCAGCCCGGGCAACTTGACGAGACCTCATCTCTACGATAAATCAAAAAATTAGCCAGGCATGGTAGCGTGTGCCTGTAGTTCTGGCTTCTTGGAAGACTGAGGCAGAAAGATCACTGGAACCCAGCAGGTCAACGCTGGGGTGGCCATAAGCGTGCCACTGTACTCCAGCCTGGGTGATGGAGTGAGACTCCAACTCAAAAAATATCTATCTATCTATCTATCATCTATCTATCTGTATAACTTTGCCAACCAGCCAGACCACACCAATCCGAAAGGCTGGCACAAACATTATATTAACATTTCCAGTGCTTGTGCTCCCTCTGTTTGCAGGTCCAAACTATTGCTTGGGAGGCGTGTGGAGGGTTTCTGTCCCTGGTACACTTGTCTTCACCACAAACTTTCTGTGTGACCATGAGTAAATTACTTTCCCTCTCTGGACTTTCATATCTGACTAACTAAACTGTGATTTCAACTACAGACATCAAACTGAATCCAGTAAATTCAGTTCCTGAGCTCAGAGATGAGTCTGGAGAAAAGAGAACTCTTGGCCAGCTGTTAACTTTTCTGCTAGAAAGAGAGAGCCTGGGAGTTGGGAGGCTGGGTACCTGTTACGAGAAACTGAATTTTATATTGGTGTCTCCGGTGCCAGAGAGAACTGGCTTCTCAGAAATACGCGTTTCCAAGAGTATGTCTTTGCTTTTCCTGTAATAAAGAGAGTGGACATGGAAAGCCTCCACTCCCATCCTGACATCCCCTCCCAACTGGCCCTACAAGCCTCAGGCCTTCATGCTTCTTGCCACAGCAGCTTTGTTCGAGCTGTGCCTTCTGTCTGGAATGTCTCTCCCACCTTCTCTGTTCATCAAAGTCCTATTCACTCTCCAGAACTCAGCCTGCAGGTTACCAGGCAGCTTGCAATCTTCCTCCTCTGAAGGCCTGTGGACTTACTCATTGAATTAGTGACGCATATTGGATACAAGTGGTCCAGGGCATGAACCCGTGCAAAGGCGGGAACTGGAGTCTGTATCTGACTCTGCTACTCAGCGGCTGTCGAACTTGGAACATCTCTGTGCCTCACTCTCTTTAAAATTGTGGGTTCCTTGTAGGGTTGTTGTGAGCATTAATTGAGCCAATGTATGGGAAGCATTCAATACTTAGCACAAGGTAGGCGCCAGGTGAGTATTGGCTGTTATTACTGCATTTATCTCCTTGTGTTGGAGTTGACTTTTATCTTTTTGTGCCCCTTCCACCCCCTACGATTGGCTGCCTGAGAACAGAAGCCACATCCATCTTTATAGTCCCAGTGCTGGGCAGAGGGCTTGACACATAGGAGCTTCCACCTGAAATGGTTGATTCACAGGCCGTCTTGCCCCAGGCCGCTAATGCACTCCCTCCGCTGTCTAATGGAAATAAAAATCTGCACCTGGGTTATCCAAGCTCTCCCATTTGGAGATTCTGGGAAAGGCTCTCCTGCTCTGAGGGGTAAGAAGCTGGTGGTTACCAGCCCAGTCCTGTCAGGTATGCTATTCCATTTAACCGTCACCTATATGCACTGCATGTGTTATTGTGCAGGTGAGCAAACAGCCTCAGAGAAGTTAAGCAACTTGCCCAAGGACCCACAGCTATTCAGCCAAAAGGTAACATTTGAGTCCAGGGCTGGGTGCCCTGAAGCCAACACTCCTTCTTACTTGGTATTCGTTTGTAAATTCCATGGAGGGGGGGAGGCATGAAGGACTTGTCCTGGAAGGGGTAGTGAGTCTTTAGAAACTTACTAAAACTCCTCTTGCCTCATACATAACTGACACCGAAGTCCTTCGGAAGAAGGCAGAGAGCATTTAAAATTGCTTAGAAGTGTTCAGAGCCTGGTGGGGAAACCAGGAGCTGTTGCTGCTGTTCAGGACAATCACTGAGGCTGGGTCTGCCCAGAATTCGTGTGGAATTACCATCGGGAAGACTGGTGGCTTGGAAGACACCACATCTTGCTGGCACAGTGCAAGGTGCTTCACAAAGTGTTTTCACAGACCCCTGGAAGGATGTTGGGGATGGGACCCTCATTGTGAGTTACAAATAAGGGGGAGGGAAGGAACAAAGGCCCACGGCCAGGAGAGTAGAGCTCATGCCAGGAGATTCAACCCTTTTGAATCTGAACCTGTGATTCCCCATCAGATCCTAGAGGCCCAAGGTGGTGTCCTGAGACGCCGTGTTCTCGAGAAAGCCCAGGTGTATAACTGTAGGCAAGGGGGCTCAGATCCTGCACACCTACCATCCCCTCTTGGTAGAGACAGCTGTGTGGCTGAGCTGGACAAGGGTAACCACAACCAGCAAGCAGTCCCAGCTGGACCTTCGGTTCCTGATCCCCAGTGTAGTACTGGATCTTCAGAGACCCCCAAAGGGAAGGCACTGTGTTCGAAAGGCTGAAGAAATGACCCAGAGACAATGGGCAAGGCAGACATAATTTAGGAACTCATGTACAGGGCAGGTAGTCCAGGAATGGCCAGTTGGACAGGAAAAAAACAGTTCCTGATTGTAGAAGGCACACAGATTATGTAGTATTTTCCATGAGGCAGAGTGTGGGGTTAGGTGTGCAAAAGATGGTGTTTCTAGAGCACAGGTGCAGTGTGAGAACACGCTTTCACATACATTGCATGTACACAAAATGGCTGCGAATTCTCTCTAAGGGTGGGATTTTCAGTATGATAAAGAACTAAAGGTGAACTAAAGGTAACCAAAGGTTGTGGACATTGAGCCAGGTGAGCCTGATTTGGTCTGAACCAACCCTGGGGCGACTGCCTCAAGGAAGGGTGTCTCAGAACACTCCTGAGGCATAGCTGTGAGATGTGGTCAGCAGGTGGGGAGGACACTGCCCACGGCCTCAGCATGGCCTGCATGCCCAGGACTCCTCCCAGGCTCCAGCTTCTTGCTTGGGGGCATTTCCAGGGTGTGGTCATGTTATCAGTGAGTGTGGGTGCCCAGTCTCTGGCTGCTCAAGTACCCCTCCCACATCCACTCCCAGCTTGGCTCAATGCAGAGCTGTGACACCCTGGAGGATGGGACCGGCATCCCCGAGCGTGTACCGTCTCACGGAGCCCAGGCAGCTGGAGAGTTCGCTTCCTCCCGGCTCTTCAAACTTCAGCCAGAGAAGTCCCCACGGCCTGCTCCTGTGTCCTGTGTCTTGGACAGACAGGTGCCAGCGCAGGAGGCGGGGCCTCTGCCCACCGCGCAGGTGCCTCGGCCGGTGCCCCTCCCTCCCCCCACCCTGCTCACCTGGGCCATGGCCACGCTGACCTCTGCTCTGGGCCGGCCTGGCTTGCGGGCAGCCCGTGGCGGGGCTCTGCGCTCGCCCCTCCCATCCCCGCAGCATCCTCCCTCTGCGCCCCTCTCATGCCTTCACCCAGGGGCATCCCGCCCCCTCTTTGCACCACTGTTCACGGCCCTTCCTCCCTTGCGTCCTGTCCCCTCAACCCCGCGTCGTTTCTGGTCCCGCGCACCACCTGGAGGCAACGCAGCATCCCTCCTCCCCCACCTCCAGCCCCCCTCCAACCCCACCTCTCCCTCCTCCTACCCCTCCCACCCACCTCCACGCCCCTTCCTCCCCTGAGCCCTGAGCCTCTGCCTGACCCACGTGCCACCATGGTTCACGCCGACCTCGGCCCCCCTGGCCTTTTGCGGACACAACGCAGCCTCCCTCCAGGGGCCCGGACCCAGAAAGGGAGCTTTGGGGCCCGCAGGTGGGAACGGAAACAGGGACAGCGCGATGTCCGCCGCAACGGTGCCAGTCATGGGCGGGAAGAGCTGTGGACTCCTACCCTTTGCCCTGTCCCTCTCGGGGCGGTCCTGGTTGACCCTGCACGCAAGTTTCAGGGTGGTCCCCAGAGGACAGTGAGCCGGGGGCAGCCCAAAGGGTGCCGGGTGGGGGTATGCACACTGGAAAAAATGCTCAGGAGAAGCTGATTTTGGCAGGACTTAAAAAATACATTCTAGGCCGGGCTCTGTGGCTCAGCCTGTAATCCCAGCACTTTGGGAGGCGAGGTGAGTGGATTACCTGAGCCTGTGGATTCGAGACCAGCCTGGGAAACTTGGCGAGACCTCATCTCTACAATTAAAAAAAAATTCTATACATTTTTTCAAACGTATAAACAAAGCATAATTTACATTTTATTTTCATGTATTTATTTTTGAGTCCGAGGCCCACTCTGTCAACCAGGCTGCAGTGCAGTGGCACTATCACGGCTAACGCAGCCTGGACCTTCTGAGCTTCTGAGGCCATCCTTCTGCCCCACCTCCTGAGTAGCTGGAACTACAGGTGTGTACCACCACGCCTGGCTTATTTTTTGATTTTTTGGAGTATTTTTTGATACTCCATGCCATGCTATGTTGCTGGGGCTGGTCTTGAACTCCTGGCCTCAGGTAATCCTCCTACCTCAGCCTCCCAAAGTGCTGGGGTTACAGGCATGGACCACCGTACCCGACCATAATTCACATTTTAATATGTAAGGGAGGTAGACTAACTCCATTAATTTTCCTGTTACATGTGCATAGTATAAACAGGAATTCTATTGTCTTCCAGCTTCTCTCCTACCTCCATGCCTGCATTAAATGTAAGAGCAATCTAATAAATGTACTCAAAATCAAATAACAGAAGAAAATTCACTCAGAATTCTACTGCCCTCCTGATATCAAGGAGTCACTTACCACCTTTCCCTCAGGCATGTTCTATTCCTTTGCAGGAAACACATTCCTTTGCAGGAAACACATTCTATCCTGAAGGTTGTCCTCTGTTGCTAGTTAGCATGCACAGTGATCATTTTTTGCTAAAGTACAAGCATTCAGTAGTAGGGCTTCCATAATGTACTTATTCCCCCCTCCCCCTTGGTGATGTATAGCTTGTTTCCAAGTTATACTCATGTGACAGAGATAGCATTGCTGCAAATCTTTGCCGTAGAGTACATTCATTGCAGGCCACAGAGTCCCTGAGTGAATCCAGGCGTGGACACTGAAAATGCTTCTGACTTGTATCATCTGACTTCACATCCATTTTACTACTTTTTAGAGCAGTTTGGTGTTTTCATTGTCTCACAAAGGAGACTTCTTTTCACTCTGATACTGAGAGTCACCAGACAACAGCTGGAATAGGCCACTTACCTTACCCATGGCTGGGTTTACTAGATGCCAGCTCTTAGCTAAGTCGTTCCATTTTGCCTCTGCATTCCCAGCCTCCTTGCTAGTGGCCTTCCTGAGGTCTGGAAGGGCGCTGAGTGTGGGTGATTCACACCTCCCCTGCCCTGACAGTGAAAGTGTTTGGATGAGAGTTTAGGCAGGAAAGTGCTATCAGTCCTCCCCACTCCCTAACCTCAGAGATCAACTCACAGGAAAATGCGAGGCCCCAGAGGGAAGACCAGGCAGGGTGGGTTTGTTCCTCATAACTCCACTAAAAGTAGATTAGTTAAGACAAGATTAAAAAAAATTTTTTTTTATTTTAAAGATGTGGGATACAATTCAGGGTTAGGAATACAAATGTTCATTATGCAGGTACCGCTGTTGATGAGGTGTGTCCCCTCCCTCCACTGGCAGTTTCCCACTACTGCCAATCCCTTTCTTATAATATTATGATTATTGTTCAAGGTCCGCTTATGAATGAGAACATGTGGTACTCAGTTCTTTGTTTCTGTAATAGATCACTCAGTATTATAGACTCTAAGTCCATCCAAGTTGCTGCGAAGTTCATAATTTTGTCCTTTATTGCTGCTTTAAAAAGGGATGTGTGGCTGGGTACAGTGGTTCACTCCTATTATCCTAGCACTTTGGAAAGCCAAAGTGAGAGGATTGCTTGAGCCCAGGAGTTCCAGACCAACCTTGGCAACGTAGCGAGACCTCACTTCTAAAAAAAAATCAGAAACGTAGCCAGGCATGGTGACATGTGCCTGCGGTCCCAGCTACTCGGGAGATCGTGGCAGAAGAAAAGAGGGTGGAACAGGGATGTGTGTAGGTGCATGGGGTTGCTCACTGAGGTTTGACCTGCTTTTTTTTAGTGTCTGCAGGAACTTCCCCATTAACCTGCAGGAAAATACTGGTTTCAATTCCACAGTTTGTTTTTCAGTCTTGTTTTCCTTCAGTTGGAAAGACAAATAATAGATTAAAGATCCTTTTCTCATCATCTTTAGATTTTTTTTTAATGTAGTGTAGTTGTTAGAGTTTATTTTATTTATGGAGAAAACTCGAATTCACAATACATATCTAATAACAAATAATCCTGAGACTACTTTAGGGAAGGTGAGGCCTTGACATTTTTACTTTCTGAGAGATGTAAAAAGGTTTTGGTTATCGAGGTACACTGCTTATACCTCAAGACGCCACTTAATGTCATCCCCTGGAAGAACACTGCTGTGTTCCCTTCAGGACAACCAGGGCCCTATTGTCCTTCCCCTCACCACTCCTCTGTAAAATCCATTGAGTCACGATTGTACGTGGCTTTTCCCTCCCAGAGGCCAGCAAGAACTCATCTGCTGAACTCACATCCAGGCAAGAGGAGATCCTCAAATATATCTTATTGCTTCCAACTCAAGTGGTTATCTCAAACCTATCTGCATTCAAGCTATGCTTAATGACCTTGGTTGAGCAGGTGCAGGGTTCTGGGAATATAAGTGAGTTCAGAGCAGAGTGCAGGTGGGGTGGGGTGCTAATTCCACACACTGGTTTCCTGCAGCCCTGTATTAGGATGGTGGGTTGGGGGAGGGGACTGCTGGGGTCACATCTGGGAGTGCAGGTCCTGGATTCTGCCCCTCACTGCTGGCAGCAGATGGGCTTGAGTCACAGCTGGGTTTCCGGCATCTCACATCGGGCACTTAGGTGTGCACTAAATAACTGTTGAATGAAGACATGAACTCATGGTGTACAATAAGCAGCTATGCAACCTTCCAGAGCCCTCATCATTTCTTGAGTCTCCGTGTCTCCCAACAACACAAACAGTCCTTCCTGCCCTCCAAGCTGTCCTCCTTTGCTGCCAAGACTAGCATGAGGGCAGAGTTTTTAGCAGGGATTGGGCCCCCAAGAGACAGATTCCCCCTAGGATCACCCATCCCTAGGTCTCTTGGCTGCACCTCTGAAGAAGGAAAGCTCTTACTAAAAAACTGGTTATTCTGGCTGTACTATTCTTCCTTCCAGTGTAGCCCACAAACCTATGTCATGTGTCTGTCTGATTTACCAAGCAGGAAATAGCGCACAATTCCTCTCCTGGCTTTTTAAAGCACTGTACTCCCCCATTGTTAGAACCGGGTGTAAATAGTTGGATTTTTAGCACACTCCCACGGGCTCCTGGGAATGTCCATGTTCAGCAACTTGGCTACGAGGGGCACAGTCTATACCAGGTAGGCTGACTCATCATTTCACCCCTTATCGTTTTGCTTATGGGATACTAATAAGTTATGGAAATAGCAGCAAAAAAGTGGCAAAAATTAAAATGTTTTCTGGCTTCAATAGAGATCTGGAGAGGGCGTCCACCTGCAGCAGGTGCGAGTCTGCACTGTGTGCTCCCCGGAGGCCTCGGCCTTCACACCTGGCCAGAGTGGTCTCCTTGTTCACACACTCTTCCTGGCAACCTCAGTTGTCCCAGGACTTAGCCCATCTGAAGCACTTGAAATTTGTCTAAAAATTCAGATTCCTACACCCTCTCTAACCCCGTGGATCTTGACCTTGGGTGTTGTATTAGTTTCCTGTGACTGCTGTGACAAATTACCATTAACTAAGTGGCTTTTAAAAAACCCACCAATTTATTACTGTGTAAATCTAAAGCCTAGACGCCCAAGATGGATCTCATGAGGCTGAATCAAGGTGTTGGCAAGGCTGTATCTCTTCTGGGGGCTCTAGGGAGGAGTCCATGTCTTGCCTTTTCCAGCTTCTGGGGACCACCTGCATTCCCTGGCTTATGACCCCTCCCTCCATCTTCAAAGCCAGAAATTGTGTCATTCTACCCTCTGCTTCCATTGTCACATCTCATCTGACCCCTGGCCTTCATTTCACACATAGGGCCCCAGGACTAAATTGGGACCATCCAGAGAATCCAAGACACTCTCCCCATTGCCCGGCCCTTAACTTAATCACATGTGCAAATTCCCTTTGCCAAATACAAGAACGTGGTCACAGGTTCCGGAATTTTTTTTTTTTTTTTTAGTTGGAGTCTCACTGTCGCCCAGACTGGAGTGCAGTGGCTGCTCCTGGCCACCGCAGCCTTGACCTGCTGGGCTCCGGCTATCCTTCCGCCTCAGCCTTCCAAGTAGCTGGAACTACAGGCACACGCTACCACACCTGGCTGATTTTTGATTTATTGTAGATATGAGGTCTCGCCAAGTTGCCCAGGTGGGTCTCTAACCCGCGGGCTCAGGCAATCCACTCACCTCAGCCTCCCAAAGGCATGGGATTACAGGCTGAGCCACCGAGCCCGGCGGTTCTGGGATTTGAGTGAGGACATCTTTGAAGAGCTATGACTCTGCCTCCCACACACATGTAGAGCTTGCCCAGTCCTGAGCTGTGTTCACTTCTGCCCACACGCTTCCCTGTGCCCTTGCCTCAGGGCTGGTTTGTTCTCAGTTGGGACTGTACACACACACCCACCCATTCTTTGCCTTTTAGGAACTCTCCCAGGGCCTGGGCCCTCTCCTCTGGGAGGCTTGCCTGTACCTCAGGAAAATCCTGCCAGACTCCCTCCTGGGACTCCCTGGGACTGGGCCGGGCCTAGCTCTCCTAGAACCTGAGCTTTGGATTCCATTCATCTTTCCTTCTCAATGACCCACCCTGTGACTCTCCTCACTCTCCTCCTCATCCTCCCTTTCTCCTCCCTCTCTGTTATTATCGATGCTGTCTTTTTACCCATAACCCACTCTGCTCTCTTTCATCTTGAAAGCCTTCCCTTGGGGACCACACCTTCTCTGTCGCCAGGGTCCTTTTTCTTGGTGAGCGGTGCCACTTTTTAGGAGCCGCCGGAAAGCTGGAGTCTGGTTCTCGCTCATCTCAGTCCCTTCTCATGTCATCCGTCAGACTATCAGACTCTCTAATTCCATCTCAGATCTATGCTGAATTCCCTTGCCTTCATCTGAGTTGAGGTCCTAGTGACCTCTGGTCTCTGTTACTACAATGAACTCACAACCAGGCTCCCTTTTTTATTCTAGTCCTAATCCTTCCCCAACACAGCTGCTAGAATTATCATTCTTCGATGTGTATCTGATCATATTGCTCTCCTGTTAAGAAAACCTTCACTGCATTTGGGATGTACCAAGATACACAACACATGCTATTCCTCCCCTCCTTAGCTCCCTGGCCCTTGAACAAGATTCTGCTATGAAACATATTTAACAATGTATAGCACTTGGTAGGTTGATAAAACAAATTGTGCATATACAGACTTACTAAATTCAGAAGCCGCATAAGCATGAAAACTTTATTCCAAGACAATTAAATGTCTGATCAATTTGATGGGCCAAAACAGTGGTGTTTTCTCAGCATCAACATTCTAAATGTATTAGAAAGTGTGCTGCGAGAATGGGTAACATTATTCTTTTAACTAGTCACATCTAGAGAATCCTTTGGTCATGCCATGACTCATAAGGAAAGAACTTCCCTGACCAAGAGATCGATTCTTCTTGGCCAAACTGTGGCATGATGCTAGTCTCTAACACTGTCATTAAACACAGCAGAGGAAGTCAGGCAAGCATAGGATTCAAAGAGAGGCAAATTATTGTTCACAATAGCAAGAACATGGAACCAACCGTGCTGCCCATCAAAGAGGACTGGACCAAAAAAATGTAGTATATATACATGATGGAATATTACGCAACCATAAAGAAGAACAAAGTCATGAACTTTGCAGCAACCTGGATGGAATTAGAGTCTATAGTACTGAGTGATCTTTCACAGAAACAAAGAACTGAGTATCCCATGTTCTGTCTCATAAGTAGATCTTGAACAACTATTGTAATACTATAAGAAAAGGATTGACAGTAGTGGGAAACTGTGGAGATGTGGAGGGGCAGGGAGGTAGGATTGGCAGTAGTGGGAATTTGCCTGGGGAGGGGAGGCATACCTCATCAACAAGGGTACCTGCACAATGAGTATTTGTATACCTAACCCTGAATTGTACCCCACAATTTTATTTTATTTTAAAGACATTTTTATTATAAAGATGTGGAGTGCAATTCAGGGTTAGGTATACAAACATT
>CAUYQG010287611.1:0-22271 GCA_963574415.1 Tarsius wallacei | reverse complement strand
CCGCCTGGGCAACTTGGCGAGACCTCATCTCTACAATAAATCAAAAAATTAGCTGGGCGTGGTAGCGCGCGCCTGTAGTTCCAGCTACTTGGAAGGCTGAAGCGGAAAGATCGCCGGAGCCCAGCAGGTCGGGGCTGCGGTGACCGGGAGCGGCCACTGCACTCCAGTCTGGGTGACAGAGTGAGACTCCAACTCAAAAAAAAAAAAAAGAAAGAAACTAACAATATTTAAAACTGCTATTACAAAATGTCATGTTATTTCCCCATGTTAAAAAAGCCACACTCATAATAAATTCAATTCTTATAAGCAAAAATGTAATGACTAGAGTATAAAAAAAACACAATTTTCAGAGCAAATATATTTAAATTAATTTTAATAAGTACAAAAGATAGTGTGTAGCATGAATTTGCATGTAATTAGTTGGAATTTTTTTGACAGCAAGCATAATGACATATTCTATAAAGGTCATATTGTCTTACATATGTGAAAACTAGTGGCTTTTCCCAATTACAACAAGGTCACAAATTACAAATATTATTAGCTCTTGAATTATTTTCTCAAACCAGTAAACCCACTATGTAAGTGATAATGTCACCCAGAAAATTTCAAATTTTGCATAATATGAATATTCAAAGTTTAGTGTTGGAGCTTCATTACATTCTCTTTGCATGTGATTTTATCATTAATTTGAAGCAAGAAAAAAATATTTTATTCCTTTTTATTTTTTAATTTAGCCACAAATATGAATCATAGGCTCCCATGCACATCACCTCTGATGGAAATGTTTTGCAAAAGGTTGTATTCCTCAGTTCTGAGTACATCGAAACCTGAATTTGTATCTGCTCAGAAAAATCTTGAAAATGATCAGGATGCCAACAACTAAAGTCAAGTATGGTGAAAGCACCCAAGATCAACAAGTAGTCAAGGGCCTGTCCAAGGACTGTAAAGTTTAATTCATGAAATTTATCGCCAACAGCTCAGGTTTAATTCTGCCTTTGTTATCATAAGATACTTTTCTTCAAACATGATGCTGGATTTAAAGCACAGTCAAGTGCTTCAACCACTATGATGAATATTTTAAAAATAAATACATTGTGAACAAATCTATAACCCATATTTCTAAAGAAATTCTGCATTTAACTCTTTTGTTTTATTTTCCTATTATCAGTTGTTTTAAAAAAAACCATTTTGTTGGAGATATTCATATTTATCCAGTAATATAGGCTCACAGTTTAGTAGCATGTTATGGTAAAGTATTCTAAAAAGAAGCATGAAAAACTAAGATTTTCACACCAACTAAGCCAATTCAACACATAAGGTCTCAATAATGGCATTCATTTCAAATCAATTTAGGCTTCTTTTTATATCTAATTTACAACAAAATATTTGATGAAATCAGTATATAATCTTTGAAATCCAAAAGATTGAAATTTATGAAATCAACAATATGGCATGTAAAAATCAAAATATCTTCAAGCACTAGCAAAACTGGCAAAATAAGAAAAAGTCAAAGAAAATAAAGAAGGAAGTGCTGACTTTTGTGTAATTAATCAACTTTAATCATTTTTAATACCTAATCATTACTTATAAATCAGAAAAGAAAAATGCAATGTATTCTCAGAAACTAAAGTTTACTGAGTGTTAGTGAATGACTAGTACCACAAAAATGGATACTTGGTTGCTGCACAGCACAGTTTATTGTTTAGTGTTATTTTTAGTTATTATTTAGTGTTTGCTTATTTGTTTTGTTGTGTAGACAAGCATATAGTCGCTTTTGTATTGGCTGGATGTTCCCAAAAGGTATAAATATAAATTTGAATTATAGCAAAGAAAAATACAGCTATTTTAACTTTTCCTAAAATATATAGTAGTCTGATGTGTTGGTGTAGTATATAGAAATTCTAAACTTCCAGAAATTCAAGAATCACACAGTGATGACGGTTGTTGAGAGGAATAAATGAGGTAATATATGTAAAGGACATGACTTGTATGTGATGAGCTGTCTATAAGAATATACTCAGAACCATTTCAATTCAAAAAGTAAGATACTAAACTAACCAGTGACAAATATAGTAAATTTAGTATTTGCAAATAACTGACTAGATATTTAACTTTTAAAAGAGCTTCTGCAAGCCACCATTGAGAAACTTGGAATTCAACATTTTTTCTGTTCTCTTAAAAAGCAGAATTGCAAGATCATCTTCAATTTATTGGCTCAAAATAATCAAGTAGAAACACATTGGAAAAAATGTTTATACCAATATAGGAGGGATATTTTAACCCTATGTATGACTCCAGCCTAATTTTATTCATAAATTTGCTATGAATTTATTGAAAAAGTTATTCTATTGACTAAGTTAAATGCTAGTTTAATAAGATCTCCATTTGTGATTGGATTTATTAATAAAACAAATTGTTTACTGTTCATGAATTTATCTGAATTTCTCTTAAGTGTTCTTTTATACATTCCTAGGAATTATACGCATACACATACATATATAAAAACACACACACACCACAGACATACAAAGCTAAGACCTCATTAAAGTTCTTTGGGAATATTAATATAAAATGAAATATAAGCCAGTTCACTGTTCTTTCCTAGTGTTGATATTAGCTGATGCTGTGTATTAGATATGACATAGAGTGGTTTGAGGTGGGGTATATAATTACTCATATAAGATGTCCTTTGTATATAAACAAACAAAAACAACTATTTCAATTAAGCGAGATGAACAAACAGTGGTCTAAATATGTTGATAATTAAGCATTTTAACAAAAAACCGAATTAGGATGATACATACTTTTTGTAACAAGTAGATTTTGAATAATTTATTATTGTTTCCAAAAAAATTTTCACATGGACTTTGTTTTAGTATTTTAGTTATGATACTTCCCATAGTAGAATCATGACTCTTAAAATATTTGTGTATATACATAGGTATTTATAATTTATTCACTTTCTTAGGAGTTAAAAAGAGAAGAAGCTTCAATTGGTTTAATTAACAATAGCCTAACTTTTCCGTTGGTTTCTTTGATATTTCATTCCCCATTTTTTTCTTTTCGAATTTGAAAAAAAAAAAATGAGCTCTTAAATACGGATGGAAAATATTAATATCTTTAATATAAACTTTTACAGCAAAAGGTTACTGATATTAAATAATTTTATTAAATACTGACTTTCATTTTTAAAGCATGAACTGAGAGAAAAATATAATTTGTCTTGTCTACACTATTACAGTGATCCTGATGCACTGTCCATATTTCCCAAGCATGCAGATGTCAAAAATAACTGCATTTCCCCCAGTTTAAATGTTATGTCTCTGTATACTTTGGATTAATAAAAAAGATGCACAATGTGCCCATGGGACCTCAATTTAAAGCAAAATGAATGGCACTACAGGGCAGTAATGGGCCAGCTCATGATTCCTTTGCAATTCTGAATCTTTCCATATGAGAAAAAATGTGGCAATTGCCTGAAATATATAGAGCTGAATATAGGAGTGCCCAGGAGGTTCATAGGAATAACTTGCTTTGTAAACCTATGAATATGGCCCCAGATTTCAAATGAAGTAATAGACATGTCGATGCTTCACAAACACGTGCCTGAGGACGTCAAGCACGGAACACATGAAGCTAATTCTTAACAGATGCTGAAGAACCATGTCAGTGCAGGAGATGACTTGAGTGACTTCATGTCTCCCCTCATTGAAATGATGGCAGGCCATGCCAAAAGTCTAGAATCCACGATTCTGTCCTGGCAGAGTTCAGTTCCTTCAACCAGGGATACAAGAAGAGCCACATAAATGCAAATATATATATTTGGTCTCATATAAATAATATGTGTACATATGTGTATATATACCAAATATAATGAACAATATATATTTGCCAAAAAATAAGAGTGAACTAATAGCATCTTTATTTTTAAAATAAACTATGAACTATTTCAGAAAAAAAAAAAGTCAAGAAGCATGGCTCAAGGGGATCAATTATCCAAACCTGAGATAAATTCTAAATAGTGACATCCCTGAAAAGATTTTGAAACATTATGATTAGCACTTAAAAATCACTTAAGTTTTTAAAAAATTATTAAATGGTTATATGTATTCCATTTTTGTCATCAAATAGAGACATTAATAGCAGAAAACACAAAAACAGCCACCATCTCCATATACTATATCATTGCACAATGAACAACTCTCAGTACTAAATTAATTTACATATTTCATATAATCTTTAATTTTAATTCATTATAAGAATGTGACGCACTTTAATTTTCAACTAAGTTCAGTGGGTGTGATATGAGTGATATTATAACACCAACTTCAGGGCATGGCACACAGTTGGAGGTAAAAAAAATTTTTTTTGAATAAACATTAGTTGAATCAGAGGAGTATCTATACAATAATGAGATTATATCACTGTAAATGTACATGTATTTATCTACATTTTGTACATACCATGACTCTTTATGTCATTGTACAAATACATAAAATAGGTGTAATTTTATGGGTCAAAGAGATCAATGTTATAGCATATAAAAATGTGTTTCCTGAAAAAATGGCGTTATTATAATAAATTCATGTCTTTTTCATTTTGATTTTAAACTGGTTTGGAAGGGAAAATAATAGTAAAACTCTGGTTCTATAATTTAAAATCCACTTCTACGGAGCATCCTCTCTTTCTCCACAAGGGCAGAAGTTCTTTTTTATTTAAACTTAAAAAAAACCAAGTATGTAAAAAGTATTCAAAAGTTTGGAGAAATAACAGAAAATTCTGATCAACGTTATTGAAAAATCTAAACTATAAGAATGTCATTAGGCTCAAATAAGATTTTAACAAATGAAATGAAAAATAACAATAAGGATAACACATTTTCTGGTCGATCTGACGTTAAGCACTAATAAAATTGGTACCATCCATATAGCCACAGCCCTTTGCTCAAGGTATAGGTGAGTCTTTTCTGTTGCTATACAGAAAATGTTATTTACAACTATTTTTACATATGTACATATTTATAAATTTATATTCAGATGTTAAAGGGCAATGCAGATCTTACCAAAAGAAATTCTTAAAGTGTCTACTAAATATACCATACAAAGCATTTTTATTGCTTGCCTTCAAGCATTGCATATTTTTTCATACCACTGCATACATCCCTAAACTACACAGAAGAGCTATGCTATGTTTAAATGCATAAGAAAATAGTTTATCTTCTATCTCAATGTATGAATAAAGTGCATATTTTCAGACTATTTTGATGACAGAGAAGGTGGTATTGGAAGGGAATTAAAGAAATACATTTATTAGCTCATGTGACAATTTTATTTTATTAAGGATTATGGTTTACCTTTTGGGAGGGAATTTTTAATGTCAAGGCTGTCTTCACGGCAAATTCTGTTAATAAAATGCATTTGTGACCTTGGTTTATACAATCATGCAAAGCACATAATAGAATCACACTAAAACAAAGAAAATGAAAAAAAATGAGGCAAAGGAATAGCAATTTTTGTTGAGATTTTGCTTATTTCCATAAGGTACTCATTTTATTGATTTTATGAACATACCTATTTATGCACTATACTCAAATACTGTACAAAACTGCAAGAAATGCCACTATTTACTACTTATGTTTCTACAAAAAAACCATCGTAAGGGTGCGACTATTGGTAAAAGTCAACTAATAACTGCTAATGTACACGTCAATCAAAAATATTTTAGGTATGCCAAAAACTTTGAATCTAGGCATGATACACAATTGTTAATTTTTATTAACATATTTTAGGGACATGAGAGTATTTTGCAAATATTAAAAGAAAACATGAATTTTACCCATTAATAATTAGTAATTATATAAAATTAAAAATTGTGGTTTCTAATTTAGCTATGTGTATGGGTGTGTGTGTGTGTGTGTGTGTGTGTGTTTATGTTTGTGTATATGAAATAATCCACAATCTGTCGGTGATGTTTTAAAGTTGCAGTTTAAAAATGTTCAAACCTTACCAAAACCTCTTCTGGTATACAAAGCTGTTGTAAATTTGAGTTGGTGAAATTTAAAGTTGCAATTTACAAAAGCAGATTTACATGAATTCTTATCTGAAAGAGCTGCTTTCAAGACAGAAAAATGTGCCAATTCACTGCCCTTTCCTTTATAATTCGTGGCTTCTGAGTCCTGACGAAAAGAAGCCTTAAGGCAGAATTTGCAGTAAACAGGAAAGAAGAGAATCATATAAGTGTGCATCTATAGACTGGGACACCTATGAGTTCTCATCAGTGGGAGTTTTTGGCACAATTTTCTAATCCGATATGAATGTTGCTTCACAGCAACCACCCTGGATGCTTTCTCCAGTCTCCAGCACCAAGAAAATTTAGCTGATCAATTTCAATGCAACACATACCTAGAAAGAGTAAGACACATTTATTGTCCTTTTTTTTGTAACTTAAAGTAGATTCCAATGATTGAAATAAATTGTAGGATTTCAATTATTACTTTCAAATAAACTCTGAAGCTAAAAATATAATGACCATGACATTCCAATAGTTATTAAATTGTAGGCATCATTAACATCCTGTCGAAGTGACTCATAATTATTTGAGTTTGTCATGCTGTAATATGTACATGGTTATAGATATTATACAGAGTAATTAAGAGCTGATTTCAAATCTCTAGTTTTTCTTCTTAGGTGTGTTAAGCTTCCAATTACACTAGCAGGGATTCTGAGCACTCATGAAGGAAATTTAAATGGCAGACGAGGTTCTGTTAATTAGAAGAATTCATCTATGAGTGACAGCATTATCTTCCATCATAATTAAGCAACAGTAAAAGTTACATCTATTTAAGAACTAAACCAAAAGGATCCACAAAGGGTTGTAGAGGATTCCCATTTTCATTGCTATTAGAAGAAAAGGAAATAAATCAGGTCATCTGAAATTCACTTTAAACCAGGTCCTAGGGTAAATCTTTAAGAAAGACAATGGCTCTTTTGGCATGGAGTGCTTTCTGCCAGCAGTTCCATGAGTTAGCAAATGCATGTCTCCATTTAAAGGTCTACTGGTAAGCTATTATCATTATATACATACTGTACATGGTTCACAAATTAGCAGTTATTAGTCTGACTGTACATAGCAAAACAAACCAAATATAACGTTGCTATACATCCCAAAGATAACCTGTGTCTAAGTTCAAGGACTGACCCCTAATACAGGTTCCCTATTCAAATATGTAGCCCAATAAACTAAATTAAAGGTACCAAACAAAACTGGGAAAACTATTCTAGACATTCTGTCAATTTTGCTAACACTGTTGAAGGTTTTCTTGGCTTCGGCTGGCTTGTTTTCCGGCTTCTTGTTGGGTTCTGGCGTGGTTGCGCTCTTGGAGATGGTGGAGAGGACTGGATCTTTTGAAAGATTCGGGGCATAGTTGGCAACAGCCACTGCGTAAGCATTGTTCTGTATCATGACAGAGGCTTTCTCTTTTTTCTATTGAAAAACACAAAAATTAAAAAGTGTGGATTGAGCCTGCTACTTAAAATTTTCCAAACTCCTGCTCAAATTCTGAAGCAAAGTATCTTAAAGTACATCATTATTCATTAGCAAAAAGGAATTTGGGTAAATAAACCAAGGTGTTCATTAAATCCCAAAACCACAGGATAAGGAAACTCCCAGAACAAAATCAATGGTACCACTTTCCTGGAGAAACAGTTTTTTTTTATTTATATAAAAAATAAACAATAGAAAAATACAACTTTAATAAACAATAGAACTTATTTTTGCTCTTACGAGTCACTCAAATATTTGTTAAATGAATAAGTGAATAAATGAAATGTAGAAATATTTTTAAAAAGACGAATGATCACCTACAATGAACGATCTCATATTTTAACTTGCTAACAGGATTCCCTCACCCTTTTGTCAAAATTATACAGCAAAGCCTTATTCAGATGGTGGGAAATTATAATCTTATGCATATGTTAATGTAACAAATACTAAAAACATAGAAGAAGAATGAAATGCAAACTCTTGGATTTTTGCCTAGCTCATCCCTGTTTCACTTAATAATCTCCACTTCAATCATCACAAACACTCATTTGTCACTCACTGTCATCCCCTGCTTGAACTTTGTGCTCTTCCAGCCTGGTTTGAGCTTGTGCAGTCATTAAATACACTGTAGTCACAGGGATCTTTTAAAGACAGAAATTTGGAACACTTAACTCCTACACTTAAATCTCTTAAGTACTATCTTATGGAAGTCAGAATAAAAGCATTTTTTTACCATGGCTTTTTTTCCCTTGCTCATTATACTAGTTCTACTAAAACAACTTCAGTTTTCAAAATACTTCTTGTTTTGGTGCTATGTTTTTGGCCATGGTAGTTCCCTGGTTCAGAATGCTCCTGTCTGGAATGCCTTCTCCCCATCCTATTTTTCACTTGAGCATCTCATATTTTGGTCTCGATTGAAATGCCATTTCCTCAGGAAAACCTTTCCTAACCATTCTACCCAACATATGTTCTTTCCCCATTCATGATCTTTGATAGAGACCCCTAAGTTGTTTCTATCATAGCATTTTATTTCTTAGTCATGTGGTCATTTGATTGACATCTTCCTTTCTCAGTCAATGAAGGCTGGTGCTGCTTCTGTCTTGTTCATCTTTGTAATCTCATCCCTTAGCATGAAACCTTCCACAAAGCAGCCACATAATACATAGCTGAATTGCTGAAGCCCAAAAATAAAACTAGTGTTTATCTGCATTTCCATACTAGTATAAATACATCATTAGTTTCCCAAATACAAAGAAAATTGAACCAGCAGTGAATTTTCTAAAATAGTGAGTTGTATAAAGCAACTACTTTACACGTTTAGAGGATACTATACAGATTTACATACTTTATACTATTCTACAAATTTAGAGGTACATTGCCTTGAATAGAATTTTGAGTATCAGTTATTTTAATTAAGAATGCTATTTTAATTAAGAATTCTCAAAATGCTCCAGTAAAGTAAAAAAGGAGATCTGAAAACCCAGAAGGATCTAAAAACCAGCCTGACTATCCATCCTTCATTGGTATGGATGTTTTCCTCTCTTCCTTCCCCTGCTGGCAAGATATTCTTCCAGATCTAGCTTGACTATGAAAGGAGGGAGGAAGGATTACTATACGTAACTTAATAAAAGCTATAAAACTTATCTCTGTCAGTAATGATACATGTGGTTTCCATGTTACACACAAAGGAAAATCCTCAAATAAAGAACTGATAAGAAAATGACAGCTAACACCTTTTGAGTACTAAAATGTGTCAGGCTGAGTGTTAAGCCAAGGGTGTCATTTCTGACAACCCTCACTACTACACAGAAAGTAAATTCCATTATTAATCCAGGATATAAATACAAAAGTGAAGCCTTAAAAAGTATTGTGGCTTGACCAGTTCTCCTGTCTACCAAGTGGTTGAAAAGGCACACAAACTTACATGTGTCTGACTTCTAAACCTCTGCTTTTAAACACCATGTCATAGAATTTTCTGTCTGAGGAAGTTGTTTGAACCTTTGAGGTACTTTTTTCCTAATATATATAACATATAGCATTTATATTATTGCAACCAAATCTAAGTATCATTTAAAATGATATCAGCTTGCACAAATAAAGAATCTGGGCCTTGAGAAAGTTCCTTAACATCTCCCTTCTTCAGCTTCTAGCTTGACAAAAGAGAGATAATGACACCAAAGTCATACTGAATTGTTGTTATAAATAAATGAACGAATACATATCCTAACCACACAGAGAAACATATATTCTAGTGAAGTGGAGTGACAATCATAACTATTACAAGCTAGACTATAATTACTGGTATACAAGGTGTAAAGGTAACATAATATATTACGTCTTTGAAAGAAGAAGACATAAAAATTGTGTTGGGAAGACTCAAGGAAGGTTTTATGGAGGTGGGACATTTAAGTGTGATCAGGAATTATGATGTAGGATTTAGACATGTAGACAAAGAAACATAAAATGTAAATGTCTCCTGTTGCAAATGTCTTCTGATTCTACAGATAAAAACTCTGAGCTAATTTTAATCAACACTTTCCTTCTCCCTACTTGAATATCCTTCAGTTGCACGTACATGCACAGGTAAAAAATGTTTAACAAACTCTAGAGTATACAAACTAACTAAGCAGAACAAATACCCTGAGAAAGCCGACCAGACAGTGGCTATACATAACCAGAACGGCCGTAGCAGCATGTGTCGGCCAAATATCAGCCCTGATTATTGTATATTGGCATTTTTTGTTTCATTCTAATACTGTGAACTCCACAAAAAGCGATATTAAAAATCATTCCAATGCATGCTTGTATTGACTTAGCCATAAAGAACAAAATTAGTCTTATTTTTTCCTTCCTTGTTTAAAGTACAACTTCAAGCTCTGCATATAAATATAAACTTCAGTGAAGGACTCAGCACTTAACAAGCTAACAGTTGTAGCATCAAAATGCTCCCTTGGAACTTGGAAATGTTACCATTTTCAGGACTAATAGTGAGCAAAGTACAACAGCCATAAGTACTGCTTTTAGTTCAAAACCCAGTGGTTGGCACCTGTAATTTCTTTCCAATTCATTGAATGAAGGGCAGCTATGATGCTGCATCTTCCCAATTCATAGCCACAACATAGCTAAGCATTTCTGGCTCAGAATTTTACAAAGACTTGTTTTAAAGGAGAAAACAGCTCCCCTTGACTCATTTGAAAATTAGAAACATAAATCTATATAGTAATAGAGACTTTCTGTTTAAAATTAAAATCACGATACAAAGCAAAATATTATTGAATTAATAGCTGGCTTGCAATTCTAAACCCTTCTAAAGCAGAATCTACAGATAAAGTCCACATCATGCATTTTATCATTTCTTTTATAAAACAGATTTGCTAGTGACAGCACTAAAAAACAGCTACATGCTTCTAAATCATCACTAGATGTTACCTGTTCCTATTTACTCCCAGCTTCCATTAAAAAGACCTGTGTTGTAATAAATTGCATTATAGAGACCTTTTTGAATACATACAGGCCATCAGCAGGTTTAATACTTGGCCACATGACTTTCAATCCTGCAGATTAAATTTTCCTTTATTTAATATAACTCTTAGTTTACACTAAGACCTTTGAAGAGACACACACAATTCAGTGAAATCTGTTGTTGCGTTAACTGTTCAAAACAGTACCCACTGCTATGAAGGAATTTTTTGTATTATTCAAGTCCTTTTTTTTTTTACTTTGAGAACTAGAAAAGTTCGGATCATTCCTATTACCTAATTTTCTGTAGCCTAATCCAATGCCGTACTTCTGTGTTAAGGAACTTAGGCTGCTTCATATAATTTGAAAAATAAAGCCAGGTATAGCCAAAAATATATACAGACACAGAATGGGTTTCTGAACCTTAAAAAAAAAAAGGTTAAAAGTTTAATGTATGACTGACACGACAACACTCCGGAATTCTTTTTTATTTTTCCTTTATTTTATTTTATTTTTTTTGAGTTGGAGTCTCACTCTGTCGCCCAGGCTGGAATGCAGTGGCATGTTCACGGCCACCCCAGCGTCGACCTGCTGGGCTCCAGCGATCCATCCGCCTCAGCCTTCCAAGTAGCCGGAACTACAGGCGTGTGCTACCCCGCCCTGCTAATTTTGGATTTATTGCAGAGACAAGGTCTCGCCATGTTGCCCAGGCTGGTCTTGAACCCACGGGCTCAGGCAATCCACTCGCCTCTGCCTCTCAAAGTGCTAGGATTTCAGGCTGAGCCACCGAGCCCGATCCGGAATTCTTAACTACTATCTTTCACTAAACTTATCCCCCTACATGTCCCACAGGTAATTTAAACATACACAAAATATCCAGAAGTGCACTTGCTTCCATGCGTTATCACTTTCTGTCCAAATCTGTACTCCCTAACCTGTGAGTGGCACCACAATTCAGTTTGGAACTGGTAATTAACCTCACATTGGTTCTCAGGTCAGAAACACTGTACCCCCTTATACCAGGCTAACACTGACTCAGCCCCGAGTCACATCTACTGAGACATCACTTTCTCTTGCCTGTATTTAGCCCTTCCAGGCCCTTCTGTATCACCCTGGTCCTCGCCTCTATAATGACATGTGGATGTATTTTTTTTTTTTACTTCTCTTTCTACCCCGCCTTAAATTTAGTTGCAAGCTCCTTGAAGGCACAGATGATATAATATGGAGCTCCTAGCACAGTTCCTGGCTCAGAGCAGGCTCAAAAATATTTGCTTTATGATAAATGAATGGCATGCACTAGAATGCTTACTATGACAAAAAATGTAACTATAACATATAAAGTAGCACATAATATGCCTTATAGTCTTTATATAATACTTTATTATATTGATAGAAACAGAATTCAATATCTTATTCTATAATTCTATTATGTAATTATCCTGCAAATCCTCAATTTTACAGATGTGGAAGACTGGTAACTACACATGTGGAAAACTGGTAATTAATAAAATAAGCTCAACTAAAAAAAAAAACTTGTGATTTGAGACCCATACAAGAGTGGTAAGGATGGGACTTATAACCAAAATCAATAAGTAATGCATTTTTATACACTAACTGGGTATAAAAAAAAGTAAACTATATTGTTATACAGTTTGCTGACAGTTAAGCTGTCACTTGAAGTGGAATGAAAAGGGAATACAACTCACACTAATTGATATTCTATTTTTTAAATGATGTTTCAGAGGTTTAAGGATATTTTGACTGTATTAGTTTAATGGAGCCTCTGGATATATATTTAAAACGTCAAGTCTGGAAACCTTCTGATTACAGACAGCAAAACATCTTACACCGTGATGTCAAAACAATCTTGGCTTCCTCTAAGTGCTAGAGAAGATAATTTGATAGCAACTTGAGCCAATTTTCTAGCTAACATGTAAACACCTATTAGTGAAGTGACCTGGCATATGAATGAAAATAACAACTGCATGGTCCCAAAGTTGGAAATAATCTCAGGGACTGTTCCTTAAAATAAAGAAATGGGGCTCTCATATTGAACATGTTTGGAGAAAAATCCAAGGCTCCAAAGTGCAAATCTATGCTTTTTCTACCAAACCATGTTGCCTTTTTACAGTCATTGTGGCTACTAGTAAGCCCATTACTTGTAAAATAACAATGTGCTCCCTGGTCACATAATGCTATTGTTAACTGTCTGCTAACCATCCTGACTGAGAAAAGTGATACTTACAGAAGATTGTTTGAAGGTTAAACAGTCCATCCACTTCTCTAAGAACTCTAAAGTCTTTTCTTGGATTAAATTGGGCCATGAGAAAGCTACATACTTGGACCATATTAGCTTAGATCCTTGAAGAATTGCTTTCACTGAGTTGTATGTTAATGTAATGCCTTCAGCTTTTATTGAAGGGGACTACAAGAAACATCAATATGAAATTCATTATTGCGTTTATTGGGAAAAATTTGATATAACTTGCTACAGTACCCAGCTTTCCCTAATATAAAACCCAAATGATATATATTTTTAAGTGACTTCAGTGTAAGGAAACCTTCTCTCTGAGAAAATGCGCATTTCCATTTTGTTGGTCAAATAAAAATAACTCTTCCCTCCCCAGTGTGTTACTTTGATCACCAAGAAGCTCAGAAGTTGAAGCTCAACTGCTACAATTATGAACTGCAGCCGATGTGCTGACCAAAAGTGGAGCTATTTGAGTCTATTTTCCTTTCATCCTGACATCCTACTTTTATTTCTATTTTATTAATTATAATTAAAGTGCATGCATTCTTTTGGTAAACTGCCTGAAATTCTTTTGAAACAAGGTAGGATGTTAAAGATACAAATAGATGAATAAATGCACTTGAAAATGTGATGGTTTCTATTAATAAAATAGAATGACTCACAAAACAATGGCAACGCCCATCACAGTTTTAAGTAACTTATTATGAAGTATTTCCTACACTTTTCTTAGACAATTTAGATTGACTCAGATTAAGAAACAAAGGCAATCTCAAGGAATTTAAATATATATAATATATATGCTATATAATATATATTTTTCAATTTATATTTTAATTTTAATTTAATTAATACATATTTTTATATAACTCAATAAGTCATGTGCCAGATGAAAGTACAACAATACATAAGGCAAAACAATTATCCACTCTGATGCCCTAACATAGTGTTAGAAACATATTTATTTACAATAAAATTATAACTTAATGTTATAGTGTAAAAAGAACTTGTGTCAAGTGGTTTGAAAATGCAATTTGGAGGTCAGGGAGTCAATTTCATTAATCTAGAATGTTTTGAGATTAAGATCAGATAATTTTTTTCTTTTTTTAAGATAAATCTTAAGGAACAGGCAGGAGTCAGGGAAGAAAGAAGAGGTATTATTGCAAGAGGAGTCAGCATGTTTAATGTGGTGAAGCTGTGAAGAAGTTTAGATGTTTGGAGAAATGACTGTGGCTTGTAATGGCTAAAGGAAGAAGGCGAACACGAGCTTAGGATCTATCTTCAAACATGCATGCATCACCTATTAGACGTGTGATCCTGACCAAGTAAGTTTACTTGACCAACTCTCATTTCTAAAGCAGAGATATTCCCAGGCACATAGTAAGTTTGCCATAACAAGAAAGTCTTCTTGATTATTCATCATGTAAACAAGAATACAAGAAGACTATACACTCTGACCATATTAGCTTTGCTCCTTGAAGAGTTGCCTTTAACAGTTCATTAGAGAACTGAAGAGTTAAATGGTCTGATTTATGTTTTAGAAGGATAACTGGTAGACTAGAGATAGGGAGCAGTAGATAAGCTATTAAAAACTGAGAGGCAGTGAAGATACAGTCTAAGACATATCGGAAAGAAGATTAGATGTAATTTAATATCTGGTTAGATGTTGAGAGATACTTTCAATTTATTGACATGTAAGATTAGGTTGTGCCATTCACTGAGGTACCAGTTACTGATGAATAATTAGGCATAGGCAGTGGAAAGATATAAAATCACTTTAGGAGGTTGCCTTTTGTATGCTTGTCTAGTTTTTAAATCTTTTTTTAAAAAAGATATACAGAGATGTTATATTAAGGTAAAAACATCTAGGGAATAGGTTGATATATGATCCTGAAAGTTAAAAGGAAGATGTGGGTTACAGCTATAAATAATGACCCAGAACAGTAAGATAAAGCCATAGGTTGTAGATTTGGATTTGGTAACACCTCATTAATTCATATCATATTTACTGAGCACCAAATATATGCAAGACACTGTGCAAAGGAACAGGAATACATGATTTTTTTAAAAAAAGATTGTTGTTATGTTTAGTGAAGGAGTTCAGAAGTTGGAAATACAAACTATGACCAGGGCTCTAATGTAAAACAGTAGGGTACTCTACAAACTTATGATGGGGACCTAATCGTTTCTGGGGGTAGAGAGGAAAGGCTCAGAAATTTTGTGAGATATTGGTATTTGTGCTGGGGATGAATAGATATGATTGATTTGGGTTGGCAAATGGGGAGATAATGTGATCACTGTTGCAGATATTCATGCAAACATTGTGAGTAAAACCCTTAAGAGAAAACACACAGTGAACGGGGAAAACAAAAACAACATAAAAGAAAGCCGAACTGACAGTCTTTCAGGATAAACAAGAACAGATGCCAGAGAGGCTGGGTCCACTCTGAACTCTGGCAAGGAATCTCAGAGGATAGAATGAATAGTGGCAGCTGCCAGGATGTGAGAAAAGAAAGCTGATTTTCTGAGGCCAGATTTAAGGAGGAAAAAGAGAGAAAAATTTGCTGAGTTGGGCCTGAAATAGGATTGTAAAGCATTACAGTAGGGAGGTTTATTGGGGAGCCTTTGAGAAAAATGGGAAAATTATTATCAAATCTTAAAACTTGGAGGTTTTTGGTGCCCTTCAGTAACAAAACAGTAAATGGAAAGGGAATCAGATTGTAAGGGTTGAGAATTGAATTGAAACCGATAAGATAACATTGTAAGCAACACTTTCAAAAAGCTTGAATGTAGAAATCTGAGGAAAGGGAAAGCAGTGGCATAGGATCTGGAAAGAGTTTTGTGTTTGCCTTTATGGTAAATTAAGCACATTAAGCATCTCTCTAAGCTGTAAGGAAGGAAGACATTGAAAAGAAAAAAGAAAAAAGATGTCGCTGAAGAAATAAGATTTTAAAAAAGTAACAAATGGAACAAGTTTCAGAAAGAAAGAAGAGATCAAGAGCTAGAGTAAAAGAATTTGTCCTGTGCAAAAGGTGGAATACTGGGTATCAAGGAAGTTTCCAGAAGAGCCTGGGGTTGCATAAATAGATACTTTTGCAAATGTAAGGGCATACACATTTGGAGTTAGAGCAAATCGATCCAGCACTTCATTTTTAGAATGATAAGGTTTTGCTGCACAGTTTCACAACTGAGGCTCAGATTAGTATAAAGTCCTGATCACAGAGAGCAAGAAAAGCTTTGTCTTCTAATATAGGGTTCCAAAGTAGCTTGAATATAAATGAGTGTATTTATTTATTTATTTGCAAAAACTCACGTTAAATGTCATCAGAGCACAATCAACATGGAAGTTGTTGATTGTGCAGTCTGCATGTAAGCATGTTAACTATATATTTTTTCAAACATATAATACTAATATGTCTTTGAATATGCTCTTTGGATTGACAGATAATTTAACTGCATTTACTCATGTTTACTCTAGACCAAAGGAAAGGACTTCCATCAGTTTCGTTAGTCAGAAAGAATTCAAAAACTGCCTGTGGTTAAAAAACTCTGCATTTTAAGAAAATCAGTATTTTTCAATTAAAAATTAAATCTAAGGAATACTAAAGTGTAAGCAGATTACACTGAAATCTCTTTTATGGCTACTTTTGGGCACCCTTCTTGGTTTCCTTTAAGTTCTAAGGACATTTTAGTTATTAGTTCTGAGGTACATTTATACAACATCTCTCAAAATTCATTTTAATCATGAAATTGGATGGAGTAACCATTGATACATTTACCATTGTAAGTTTTTTTTAAACCTTTCCATGAAGACAGAGTCTTCTCATTCATATTATATTGTCAAATTTAAGATCAGAAATTCATTTATTTTTGTATTCAACAGATTATTTCTGAAGTGCCTACTGAGTGTCAGACACTGTGCTAGGCACTCTAACTATGGAAAAGTGAATGAGAACAAGCACAATGCCTGATACATTTTTCTCTTTAACTAAACCATAAAAACCAAAACAGCATAAACGATGTTGATTGTTTTCCTGAAAAAAAGGTTGGAACATCAGTGACTTCAACATAGATTTCTCCTGGCTATGTGTGACTTGACATAGGGGTAGACTAAACTCTAGCATTGGTCAGCAGTAGGTGATTGTTTTTAGAATGCGTTATCAAGAACTTGTATTTTTGCATTTATAGCAATTTCTATTTCCCAAGTTCAGAATTGACAAAGCATATCATTTGATATGCCAAATGATAATGCCAACTAGATTGGTACTCTCTAATATTGAAAATAACACATCAACAAATTTCTATGTGGGAATTTATACCACAAAACCTTTATCTTTTTGACATATTTACAAAGAACTAACATTTTATCTTCCAAAAACATTAGTATGAAAATGCATGGGTAACCAATATAGCTTTAAAAAAATGTAATTGCATGAATACAATGGAAAAGCAGTATTCTATACAGACAATGATCAACATTAAAAAATAATCAAGACCGGGCTTGGAGGCTCAGCCTGTAATCCCAGCACTTTGGGAGGCAGAGATGAGTGGATTGCCTGAGCCCACAGGTTTGAGACCAGCCTGGGCAACTTGGCAAGACCTCATCTCTACAATAAATAAAAAATTAGCTGGGCATGGTAGCGCGTGCCCATAGTTCCGGCTACTTGGAAGGCTGAGGCGGAGTGAGACTCGGCATCGGAGTGAGACTCCAACTCAATAAATAAATAAATAAATAAACAAACAAAATGCTGAAACAGTCCAGAAGTTAAGCATAGAAAATTGATCAGATTCCTTCTAATATTTATCTATCTATTGGCCTTGTTAGTATGAAAAACACAACTTATAAAATGAAATAAATCTGCAATTTTCTTAAAACTTCTATGGCTTAAAAAATTTTTTTAAAGAGAAAGACTTTTAAATTATAACATTCACCGCCTTTATGTTTAAACTACAATATGGCCAATAGAAATGAAAAATATATATATATGATTAATGACTGAAAAATAAATCAAATCGGAAAGTATGTTATTCTCAGTTTAATAGAAAAAGAATTCTGGTGGGTATAACATTAAAAGAAATCCTCTAAATACAACTTTTCACTGTTGTTAAGAATATTTTAAATATCATTGTGCTATATCTAAAGCCTCCTCTTAAGGCAAATAAATAATAATTTATAGAATATGAAAGGAAACAGCTGTTACATCAATGCACAAAATTCCCGCTAGCTTCAGCATTCAAAACCTAAAAATGGACTCTAATAACCTTAAAAGAAGTTAATCTTAAAAAACAAATAACTTGTCCCTTTTAGACTGTATTAGCAATTTAAAATTCCTAGGCATTCTAGCACCAACATATTTATTCCACACAGAATGGAAGAGATAAAAATGCTACCTGGTATTTTAAAATCAAGAAACAGAGATGGGGATAGGTGAAGAGTGTTCAACCCATTGATAAAGCCTGGAATTCTAAAACAGGTAAAGTCAATTTCCATTTTCTTTTACCAATTTCTTTATTATAAAGCAGTTTGGTGTTTAAAAGCATAACCTTAACGGCCAGAAGGACAGATCTGGGTTCAAGTACACTTATGAACCAGTTGTTTGAGTTTGGGCAAGTAAATGATTTTACCTGGCCTCTGTGTCAGAAAAAAAAAGAGAGGTTAGGAAACTCTAGCTATAAGGATGCCATAAAGACAATATGAGAGGGCAAATGTAAAAAACTTAGCACAGTGCCTGGCACACAGAGCTCGACAGATGCCAGGGAGTGGTTTTGATGGAAGTATTTCTACTACAAGCACTCCTAAAGGATTTCAGGCAAGAACACTTTAAAAGAAACTGTTATGATTCTAATTCATATATGTACATGCATGTTCTTAATGGCAATTTTTAGACATATCTGTTCCAGGCTGAATTTATTAGGGGATTTTCTTAGTGATGTTAAGAAGGAAACTCTCACTCACCTTGTCATTTACTACACTCTTCCCATCCCAAGCCCATCCTCTTTTGGTGAAATAATTAACAGTTGCAAATTCAATTAGGGCAGAGAACACAAATGCATAACAAACAGCAATAAACCAGTCCATGGCAGTTGCATAAGCCACTTTGGGGAGAGAATTCCGAGCACTGATGCTTAGAGTTGTCATTGTTAGAACAGTTGTCACCCCTGCAAAAGAAAAGACATGAACTAAAACATCCATAGGTATTAGCAGGACAGCCCGGGAAGCAGGGTTTTTCCCCTCCCCCTACTCCCAAAGCTTTTGCCATTTTTATCCACTAAAAATAAAAAAAAATACTGGATGATAGTGTAAAGTTAATTATCTTAAATGGCTATTATATTTCTCGAAGTAATGACTCTGAAAATGCTTTCGGTTTTCATTTATGTCCTGTATGAATCACTTTTCTTTTCAAGTACTATTGAGGTTAAAAAAGACCAGGGATGCTGAAGTAGAATTACCTATGAGGAGAAGCAAGCACTTTAAATTGACTCACTGCCAATTAACATTATTTTTTAAAAGATCCTGTAAAAGCCTCATGTTAATTTGTTTGTCATTTATTAGAGTCATGCTAAGCAATGGACCAATCACTCACACCGGTGAGCACAATGGAACTATGATTAAGAAATTCTTTATTCAAGTCTGGTTATGTAAGTATGAAATTAATACCTGATTGCCAACCATGGTGAGGACATAATTTCTTTCATAATATAGCTTAGAATCTATAGAAAATAAGACAAGCCACTAAATACAAAACATGGTAAAATATAAATCATTATTTTTTTAAAAATTATAACTTTGTAGGTTTAATAATAAACGAGTTTCTTTTTATGTATAGCTTTTGCCAGTAGTTAGGGAAGTCAAAATAATTAAGATAAAAAAGAAGGCAATAATTAAGGAGGCAAGTTACACCATCAGTCCTTAAAATGGTTATAATCACCTGTTTTATCAGAGATCCAACAGCTATATGAACAGGAAATACATTAAAGTCAAAGAAAAAATGAAAATGTTAAATAAATGCTCATTCGTATATTGAAGTTTTTTTTTATTTTTATTTTTTTACTTTCTTTAAGATAAAGCAGCTTTTTCTCCTTTAGAATAGAGCTAGTACTTCAAATAGCAATAATTCTATTTAATCATGACTGAATGCATCTAGAAATATGATGGTAGTAGTGGAAATAACAGGTTAAAAGTAAATTCAGTTCACCTGCTGCTGAGCTATTATTAAAAAACACAGAAATACATTTTGCTTGCATGCATTAAACTAGAGAAGTTTTAGACTGATAAGATGGTTTCTTTCTGAGATTTTTGTACAAAAGAATAAAAAATTCAAAGTAGATATACATATGCATATATATGAATGTGCATTATATATATGATATACACATAATACAGAAAATAAAAATATCAAATCAATATATGAAAATATATTAATCCTCACCAGCATCAAGGAAACACAAACAAAGCAATTCTGAGATACTTTTTTAAAACAATGTTACCACCTAAATGTTAGCAAAACTTTAGAAGATGAATACTCTTAATTCTGACCAGGATGTGGGGCAATGAATATTCTCTTTGATAGTGATTGCAAATCAGTGTTGTAGCTAACCCAAGGTCATGAAGATTTTGAGTTATGTTGTCCTCTGAGTTTTAGAGTTTCAGTTTTTGCACCTGGGTCTTTACTTCATTTCAAGTTCATTTTTGTGTATAGTGTTAGGCAAATATCCAAATTCATTCTTTTGCACATAGATAGCCAATTGTTTCAGCATCATCTGTTGAAAAGACTTTTGTTTCCTCATTAAATAATCTTGGAAACTTTGTTCGGAATAAATTCACCATAGCTATGTGGATTTGTTTCAGGACTCTCATACCCTTGGTCTATATATCTATTGTTATGCAAATTTCACATCATTTTGATAACCATAGCTTTAGAGTAAGTTCTTATATCAAGAAGCTTGAGTCCTTTCTTATTTGTATTCAACTTTCTTGTTCTTCTTCAGGACTGATTGGTTGATTCAGGGTCCTCTGCATTTCCATATGATGTTATAATCAGTTTGCTCTTTTTGGGAAAAGGGTCACTGGAATTTTGATAGATATTGCATTAAATCTGAAGATTGTGTTGGATAGGAATGCTATAACCATATTAAGTCTTTCCATCTTTGAACAAAAAATATCTTTCCACTAGGTAGATAGATATGTGAATAGAAAGAAAGATACATCTATATAATAAATGTTTTCATTTATTTAGAGCTTCTTTCATTTCATTCAGCAACACTCTGTAGTTTTCCATGGACAAGTCTTTCATCCCCTTGGTTAAATTTATTTTCAGATACTTTGTTTCAATGCTAATATAAAGGAAATTGTTTTCTTCTCTTCCTGTTTTGATTGTTCATTGATGGCACATAGAAACACAACTGCTTTTTGCATGTTGATTTTTGGTGGGTTTTTTTTGAGTTGGTGTTTTTCATTAAATGTGAAAGGTTTTTTTGCCATCATCTCTTCAAATTTCTTTTGTACTTTTCTCTCTCTCTCCTCTTTCTGTGACTATAACTAACATTATTGATATACTTGATAATGTATGGCAAGTCTCTTAGATTTTGATTAATTTAATTCATTTTTTTCTTTCAGTTCCTCATACTCATTAACTTCAATTGACTAATTTTTAAGTTCACTGATTATTTCCTCTGACTGAATCAGCTGGTGAGTCTATCCAGTGAATTTTTCATTTAAGTTATGGTCACTTGAGCTACAGAATTTCCAATTTTTAAAAAATAATTTACATCTCTTTACTGATAGTCACTGTTTGCTGAAATGTCATTGTTATACTTTAGTTATTTAGTCATAGTTTCTCTTGGGTTTTTTTTAATCATACCTAGTATATTTTAATTAAAGTTTTTTTTTTATTCAATATTTTTTATTGTGATATTGTGGGGTACAGTTAAGGGTTAGGTACACAAATATGTCTCGTTCAGGCACCCTTGTTGATAAGAAGTGTCCCCCCATCCCCAGACAGGTATTTATTACCATTAATCC
>CAUYQG010287610.1:0-14442 GCA_963574415.1 Tarsius wallacei | reverse complement strand
AGATGAGGGTCTCACTGTGTTGCCTAGGCCAGTCTCGAACTCCTGGGCTTGAGCAATCCTCCCGCCTCATCCTCCCAAAGTGCTGGGATTACAGGCGTGAGCCATCACACCCAGTCTAATGCCACTATTAAAAATAAGAGGCCGGGTTTGGTGGCTCAGCCTGTAATCCCACGCCTTGGGAGGCTGAGGTGAGTGGATTGCCTGAGCCCACAGGTTCAAGACCTGCCTGGGCAACTTGGCGAGACCTCATCTCTACATTAAATCAAAAAATTAGCCGGGCATGGTAGCGCATGCCTATAGTTCCAGCTACTTGGAAGGCTGAGGCGGAAGGATCACCGGAGCCCAGCAGGTCGAGGCTGTGGTGGTTGGGAGCAGCCACTGCACTCCAGTCTGGGCGACAGAGTGAGACTCCAACTCAAAAAATAAAAAAAAATTTTAAAAAAGAGCGAAGCATAGGATTTCGATGAATCCTTTTATATTGTCCATGTACGACTGGGTATAATTTCTAGCCTGATGGTGATATTAAGAGTGGTAGTTTCTAGAAGCCATCCCAGCCAGAAGTAAATCTGACAGCTAGAAATAAATGACAAAGTGAGTTCCTAGTTACCTCCACAAGCTCAGAGGTGACCCGATATACCATAGATTGCAATTAGCTCTAATTCACTGAGCCAGAAGTATGTTTTCTTATCGCCTTTAGATTTCTAAAAGAAGTGCCTTCTGTTGTGACAGTGGCAGACATCTGGTACCTCAACACATTAATTAAAGCACTGGAGTGTTTCATAAAGCCACCAGCCACAACAATGAGATGGCAAACATAACTGTGAGAAAATATCTATCTGAGGTCTTCAGGCTGCGTCCTAGAGTTTCATGCAGGCAGTAAAATCTCTCACCTTTTGCTGGTGATGTTTTGTTGGTGGTTATATTTGTTTTGTTTTCAGTACTAAGAATGTTGACATAAAGTGCAAATTAAGATTGATTTGCCTGTCACATGCAAGTGAATTTTCTGGATTATCTACTCTGCTATCGTAAAGACAGTTTCCTTCTTTCTTTTTTTTTTTTTTTTTTTTTGAGTTGGGGTATCACACTGTCACCCAGGCTGGAGTGCAGTGGCACAATCATGGCTTGCCGCAGCTTAGACCTCCCGGGATCAGGTGATCCTCCCACCTCAGCCTTCTGAGAAGCTAGGACTATAGGCACACACCACCATGCCTGACTAATTTTTTGATTTTTTTGTAGAGATGATGTCTTGTAATGTGCCCCAGGCTGGTCTCAAACTCCTGGGCTCAAGCAGTCCTCCCATCTCAGCCTCCCAAAGTGCTGGTATTTATAGGCATGAGCCACAGCACCCAGCCAGCAGTTTCTAAGAAGCAATAATTTCACATTCTGCTATTCCATTAAATCATAATAATTTAAGATATGGCATAGGTGAGGTCACATCACAATCTCTGATTACCTTTTAAGAGGAGGATAATTTAATTAAAAATAGCATGTTACCCTTCAATTAACAACCAGAAGCATTTAGGTCAATTAACCACTTTTCCCCTTGAAAGATGAGGCCACTTGTTTATTTACAAGCCCATAGCTCCACTGTGTCTTCATTTATCAGGTACTTTAGAGTTTCCCGTTTTCTGATTCATTTTGGATGTTTGCCCTCTGATATTTTAAAGAGGGAAGGAAGACAAGAGGAAGAAAGAATATTTGAAATATCAAAGTTGACTTATGATTGTGTTGGTCAGTATCTGTGTCATATCCTCTAGGACGGTGACCTGCTTGAGTGAAGGAAAGAATGTGCTTTCAAGATGTAGGTGCATTGTCTGCCACAGGTGTTCTCCACCTGCCTGTGATTTCGGGGTCTGTCTGCACCCCTCACAGAGTGACAGTGGTCCTGAGGAAGATGCCTGCTCCCCTGTGGGCGGGTCTTGGGCCACAATGGAGTTCCTCTTTCAGGCTTCAATCTAAATGTCACGTCTCCGTCACCCCCCACCACAGCCCTGCCCCAACCTCAAGGGAGTGCCCAATCCCTTCTTCCATGACCCCATAATGCCTCATGTTGGCCCCACAGGAGCCAGATTACAGAGGGTCTTGCGAGCCATGATAAGGAGAGTGGATACTCATTTTACCAAAATGCAAAGCAGCTGGAGGGGTCCACGTAGGGCGTGACCTTCCCACATGTGCAGAGGTCATTCTGACTGCAGTGTCATGAGAGAAAGGAAGCAGAACTTCCCATCAGAGGTCAAGAGGGGACTTGGACTAGACCTGTAGCCGTGGAGTGTCATGAAATGACATCAGGGACTATGTTGGCGGGGCCTGATGGGATGTTGGTGCTGTGGGAATTTAAGGTCAGGAATCGCGGGAGCAGAGGTGATCAGGGCTGTAACTTAGACTCAGAATGGAAGACAAGGGTCACTAGGGTGGCTGTCTGGTCAGGGAAGGCCAGGGAGGCATCACTCCCTGGTGCCCAATTACAAGGTTGCTAGGTTATTATAAATCTGACTTCCATCTGGGTGTATTGATTGATTTCCCATTTGGCATTTTCAGTGAGTAATTCTCTCTAAGAAAAAAAAAAAACTGCTTCCGTCTCTCCAAGCAGGCCTAGAAGAAATATTAGAAGCTGGAAGGAATTTGGCAATCGTATCTATTATTCTTTTTCCAATCATGAAAACTTGCATGTACAACCATATCAATAGAACAAATAATTTTAGTCCCTGTCAGCTTAAAAAAAAAGTTTTATATATTGTTTTATTTTTAAAGACAGGGCATTTTTATTTTATAGAAATGGGGTCTCACCATGTTGCCCAGGCTGGTCTCGATCTCCTGGCCTGAAGTGATCTTCCCACCTCGGTCTCCTGAGTCACTGGAAATACAGGCACGACACGTGCCTGGCTCTTTTTATTTTTTTCTAGAGATGGGGGTCTCACTATATTGCCCAGGCAGGTCTCAAACTCTTGGCCTCCAGCAATCCTCCTGCCTCTGCTTCCCAAAGAGCTGGGATTACAGGCATGAGCCACCACACCCAGCCTGCTTTTTCTTTTTAATCCTAAAACATGGCAAGCCGTGGTCAATTCCTCTCTGCCACTTGCTCTCGAAGGATGCTTTCCATAGTAAGCTGTTGTCACATCTGAGCTGAGTGCCTTTTCACAAGTGACCGGGCATTGGTGTGTCTTCCAGGATACCCGAAGCAGAGGACCGCGACGCCTCGGAATGGCTTTCCGCCCAAGCCTGACCCGCAGGCCCGCGAGGCAGAGCGGCAGCTGGTGCAGCGGCTGAAGGAGCGGTGTGAGCGGCAGGCCCGGCAGCTGGGACTGGCAAGGGGCGAACTGGGCAGGGCCATTCGCGGCTTCGATGCCCTGGCCGTGGCTGCGCAGCATTTCTTTGGAAAGGTGAGCCCCGTTTGGTGATCATCCCAGGGCTTCTGGGCCAGGGCAGAGGGTGGCGATGGTCCTTCGTGTGTGTGTTTCAGTTCTGGATTTGAGTGCCAGAGTGGAGTTCTGAATCTCAGAAAGTCAGACAAATCTCTGGCAGCATCCCGGCAACCTTTGGTAGAGGTTTTGCATGGATGGACACGTCGATAGACTTGATGTGACGTGTTGGTAACATGTGGCATGTTTCGCAAGTTATAACTGTTGGACCCCATGGGGTTCATGGCAGGGGAGAGAGCTACTGGGTTAAAAACCAAGGGCCTGTTCCCGGTAGGCATGCGTCTCTATGTCCCAGCCATGTTTTTCCTTATGCGTGAAATAAATTAGTGTGGGAAGAACGATTAGTAACCTTCATTCCAAAAGAGAAAAGTATGTAACAAGGGGAAGGGGTCAGGAGAGAGAGGGAGAGAGAGAAAGAGAAAGAGAGAAAAAAGAGGAAAAAGAAAAAGAAAAAAAAGTGAGAAAGAGAGGAAGGAAGGAAAAGAAAAAGGAAGAAAGAGAAAAAGAGAGGAAGAGAGAGAAAGAAAGAGGGAGAAAAGAAGAAAGAGAAAAAAAGAAAGAATGAGACAGGAAGGAAGGAAGGTTGGCTTACGCATGAACATTTTTGGAGGTGAGATCTTTGAAGGAAACAGAGCATGTAGTTGTTTGCCCTTCAGAGGTGAGGGTCCAGATTCTGATATTTCTGCTCGTTTCAGACCACAGGGAGACAGTGCCACAGCACTGTCCCCTCCAACTATTGATGAAAATGAGAGGTGCCCAGCCAGGGAGACTCAGGGGCCGTGCTTCCTAGTTCTGGGAGCAGCAGGGAGTGGGGTGGGGTCCTCCCTGCACTCTCAGCTTATCTTTTACCAGATAAACTGAAGCTGCAGAGGAGGTTGGCTTCTTCTCAGCAAATGCCTGGGGCTCTGGGGCCGTTGCAACCCTGAATCTAGGACATCAGCTGAGGAGCAGTGAAGCTTCCCAGCCCCTACCCGGGGAACAGTTGGAAGCCTGGTGTCTGGCTGCTTTTTGTGCCACACCTTGAAGTGGCCAGGGCATCTCGGGGGGAGAACACGAGCATTTCCCTGGAGATTTAAACATGACGCATGCACATTTCCAATTGTATATGTGGACCTTCTGGTTGGTTCTTATAAACGGGAGGAAGCAAAAATGCCGTGCAAGTGATCATCAGTTAAGAAAGTGAACGAACTCAATGTCTGGCCACTTAAAGAAGCAAAACAGAAGACCGTGGGGTTGGGGGGACACCAGGTCCCCTGGCTTCTTCCCATATTTGTCATCTGACCCTGAGAGTGTGGAGGACTCTCTGACTCTTCATGACGTCATGCATCCTGCCCCACCCCTCCAATGTAAAAGCCCAAGCTGTGTTTTTTTGTTATTTTCTTTTTTGTTTAAAGCGTGCGGCAGACAAAGCCACTTTTTTCTTTTTATAAAGATGTGGGGTACAATTCAGGGTTAGGTATACAAACATTGATTATGCAGGTAACCCTTGTTCATGAGGTATGCCCCCCTCCCCTAGCAGTTTTTCTCAACTGCCAATCCCACCCCGCCACCGACAGTTTCCCACTACTGCCAATCTCTTTCTTATGGTATTATGATAATTGTTCAAGGTCCGCTTTATGAGTGAGAACATATGGTACTCTGTTCTTTGTCTCTGTGATAGATCACTGAGTATGATCGACTCTAAATCCACCCAAGTTGCTGCGAAGTCCATATGTTTGTCCTTTATGGCTGCATAATATTCCATAGTGTGTACGTACCACATTTTTTAAAGCCAGCCCATCGAAGCTGGACTGGAGAAAGAGTCACTTATCCATGTGTTGTGTTTATAAATGACAAGGTGAATAGATGGTACCAGGATTTCGGTTTTACCCATAGTTTTAGCCTCCTCTTCTCCCAAAATTTAACACCAGCAGAAAATAACCAACTTGAATCCCACGCCTTCCTCTCTAGTAATGTGGGTGTCAACCCTGAACAACTGAAGTGGCCCAGTCCTACCCCTGTAAGAATCAAAGTGACAAACACATCTTTGAGGTGTCCAAGAAGGATCAGCTGGCCATGGGGGAGATGGAGATCGCTGTCCGAGAAGGAGTGGCCTGTGTCTTGTACATCAGCCAGATGCGTATTTCCCACTGATGATCAAGTCTTTCGTCAAAAGAGGAAAACAGGGCTGTTCCTTGACGTTCAGCCATCATGTTGATACCCATCACCCACAGAGTCAGAACGAACCCCTGATGAAGGTTTCACACGAATGGACAAATCGCTAGACATGGATGTGACATGTTGGTAACATGTGGAATGTTTTGCAAGTTGCAGCTGTTGAACCTCACTTTGGGGACCATGGCAGGGGAGACAGTTGCTGTGCCAACAACCAAAGGCCAGTTCCCCACAGTTAACAAATCTCTGTGCCCCAGGAAAATTCCTTGTTGACCCGTGGAGCATGCGTTTTATTTCTGTGCATGTGGCTCTTACACCAGGGCTGGCAGGTGATTTGTGGGCGTCTCCATGGGACCCCCCTGTTGCTGCAGCTGCACTCAGCATGGCATTTCAGCAAGATAGATGATGGATATGAATTTCATTTTCTTTTCAGCAAATCACCACCAGCAACTCCAAACAGGCCTCTAAAACTACCATGGCATTTCACCTCCCACACACTGTGATCTTTTTCTCTTTCTGAGCTCTACTCTCTCTCTCTCTTCAGATAAACCCCAGAAGAAAAGATAATAGAGGAAAAATACTTTTTAAAAAGTCTCTAATTGGGCCAGACGTGCTGGCTCATGCCTGTAATCCCAGCACTTTGGGAGGCCAAAGCAGGTGGATTGCCTGAGCCCAGGAGTTCGAGACCAGCCTGGGCAACATGGCAAGACCTCATCTCTACCAAAAAAAAAGAAAAAAGCTGGGCATGGTAGCATGCGCCTGTAGTCTCAGCTACTCGGGAGGCTAAGGTGGAAGGATCACCTGATCCCAGGAAGCCGAGACTGCTGGGAGCCATGATTGTCATGATCGTGCCACTGTACTCCAGCCTGGGTGACAGAGTGAGACCTCAACTCAAAAAAAAAAAAAGTATCTAATCATCAGTAGCTTTTAAGCAGGCCATCATGTGTGCCACAAGGTTTAAGATGATGGATTTGAGAGTTTGCTGGCAATACCAAATTAGACCAGGAGGTATGACACCCGGGAAACAGAGGCAGAGCAACCTTGAAACTGCCAATGATGGGGCCCCTGAAATTACACAGGGCTGGGGGACCTGTGTGCCCCATGTCACTCTTGTAGGAAACCTATGTACCATGATCGCATGTGAGACATGATCAGAGGTGATTATACCTGCTACGAAGAAATAGGACCCATCTAGCCTGAAAATGCAGGCTCTCTGTGCTCTCCTGGTGAGAAGACCCTGCCAGGGTTCCATCCCATAAGAAACACACGTGTATCTGGGGTCCACTGTAGCCTGTTCACCTGCAGAGCTCGCTGTGGTGGAAAGAGGGCTCAGTGGAGCCAAGAGTCCTCTCAGCTCTGCCTCCACCCAGCAGCGACATCTCAAGCAGGTCCCTGCCTCTCTACGCCTTGTCATCATCAATGGCAATGACATCCTTGCCCTTCCCCCTGCTCCCCGGTCTGAGCCACCTCAAGCCAGTCAGCTCTGAGACTCAGTTTCCTCCTATTTCAGACAGGAGTCACGAAAACTCTTCACAATGGTGAGAATGTCGTGAATTGGTGGGCAAAGGTGCTTGGAACAAACCCTCGGACATCCTATAGAGAATTCTGACCAGACCTACTTCAAGGAGCTGCTCTCGAGCGGGATAAGACATTTTTGAGTTGGTGCAGTGAAAACACGATCCAGGCCACTCTCATTAGAAAGGCTTAGCCTGGGGTGTACTGTAGGTTAGAAGTCATGTTCTTGCCTGGTCGCTCCGGTGTATTTTGTCTTGAATGTGCTGACGCCACGAATTTAAGTATGTGTTGGAAGTAATTCTCATCACTAGAGAAAAGGAATCAGAAGCCAGATAAGCATCTTCCCTTTCTGCCCGGTGCTTGGCAGCTCCTAGCAGGGCGGGTGTGAACGTTGTCGGCTGTGACACAGCCTCAGCCTGGCGTCCAGGGACCCTGAGATGCCACAGTTAGGTGTTAACAGCAGCCTGACGCTTGTGCTGCTTCCAGACGGCTCTGCCCCTGCAGCAAGGCATGCTTCTCACAGGCCAGAGCTGCTGAAATCCAGGGTCCCAGGCCTCCAGGTGGTGTGGTAATGAGTGTGACTCTCTGGGACTTGTCATTTGTCAGGGTCAAATTGAGCGGCTGGTTAGCGTTCCCTTTGATGAGGTTCCTGGGAGTGCTACTCTTTGGCGACCCCTGGTGGCTAATCCATGAGCTTGGCCTTGAAATGTGGTTTTATAACGTTAACATTTGAGAATGTCCTTGTTTTTATCTAATTTTTAACAAGACATTATACTTCTTCAATTTTTTTTGTATTTATTCTTGTGATTTTTTATCATTAACTTTATGAATGTGATAGCGGATGATGGGTTTGAACTGGCTTTTTATTTATCATTAAATAGTTTAGGGGCCAGGTGTGGTGTCTCACACTTGTAATCCAAGCACTTTGGGAGGTCAAGGCAGGAGGATCATTTGAGGTCAGGAGTTCAAGACCAGCCTGAGCAACATAGTGAGACCCTAATTCTTAAAATCTCTTTAAAAAGAAGAGTTTTTCTAGTCATGGTGGCTGGCACATGCCTATATAGTCCCAGCTACTTGGGAGGCCAAGGTGGGAGGATCGCTTGAAGCCTGGACTTTGAAGTTGCAGTAAGTTGTGATTGTGCCACCACACTGTGGCAGCCTGGGTGACAAAGCAAGCACCTGTCTCACAAAAAAAAAAAAAAAAGTTTAGACATAAACGACATGAAAATGAATATGTCAAGCATGGATTTTTCTGAGCTTAATAAAAATTAATCATGCATTAACCTCCTTCTTTCCAAAGTATATGTGTTTTACGGCTTTTTCTGTTTGACCCATTATTACAAAAATTTTTTAAAATATGGAAGAATAGAAAGAATAACACCCAAATACCCATCATCTATTAAGACTTATTAACATTCTGCCATGTTCACTTTATCTGTTTTGCTGTTGTCAGCTAGGGGTATACATATTTTAGATATATTTTATGTATTTCAACTTCAGCCTTTCAGCTTTAATTCACTTATGAGAATAGAGAAACTGCATCAACCCTGCCTCTATCACATGAAAGGGTCTATGGAGGATTTAAATAAGTAAAAAGCATAGTTCCTAAATAACAATAGAGCTATTGCTCATTGGCCAACTACTATGTCCCAGGTGCTTTACACACATTGTTGTAGCCTTCACAACAAACCCTAACTGGTGGCGACATTGTCCTTGGGTTACATTTGGGGAAACTCAGGGAGATTGTGTAGCCCTTTAAAGAGAACATGATTAGAAAGTGATGGAGCCAAGATACAAATGCAGGTCTGGCCACATTCAGCACTTGCGTTTCTCCACTGTATACAGTGTGACCCCCCACACACACTTCTTGGGGTGCTTTTAAACACTTACACATCAGGCTCACAGGAAATGACCTAAGGTGCTATTTAACCTGTCGCCATAAGAAAGAGCTCCATGCTCAGGTGAAAGTCCGGTCATCGCAAATGGAAAGGAGCCTTGGAAGAGCCAGGGAGGAAGCGCGTACTAGGGGGGATGCCGAAGCCTGATGCCTGCAGAGCGCTGTCACCCCTGCCTGTTTGCAAACTCTTGGCCAATGAGTTCATGGCTTACGCATGGATATCCAGGCTTTGGGGAGCGGCTTTAAAGTGCAGTGATTCCTCTGTACTGACTGTAAGCTCCCGACAGTGAAGCTAACCTGAGTCATCTTTTATTGTTGTTATTATTTTGAGTCAGAGTCTCACTGTGTTGCCCAGGTTGGAATGCAGCAGTGCAATCCTGGCTCACCGCAGCCTTGACCTCCTGGGCTCAATCCTTCTGCCTCAGCCTCCCAAGTGGCTGGGACTACAAGTATATACCACCATGCCCAGCTAATTTTTTGATTTTCTTGTAAAGACAAGATCTGATTATGTTGCCCAAGCTGGTCTTGAACTCCTGCACTCAAGCGATTCTCTCGCCTCAGTCTCCCAAGTAGCTGGGACGACAGGCATGCACCACCATACCTGGCTAATTTTTTTATCTTTTTGTATAGACGAGGTCTCATTATGTTGCCCAGGCTGGTCTTGAACTTCTGGGCTCAAGCAATTCTCTTGCTTTGGCCTCTCAAAGGGCTGGGATTACAGGTGTGAGCCACCATGCCAGATAAGTCATCTTTCATGCTCCATGGCACCTGGCTGGTTCTTGGGTCAGGGCAGGGTATGCCTTAAAGGGGAGGAGATGCAGAAGTAGAATCTTTCTGGACAGCCAGGCTCGGTGGCTCAGCCTGTAAGCCCAGCACCTTGGGAGGCCGAGGCTAGTGGATTGCCTGAGCCCGCGGGTTCGAGAACCACCAGGGCAACATGGCGAGACCCTGTCTCTACAATAAATCAAAAATTAGCCAGGTGTAGTGGCATATGCCTGTAGTTCCGGCTACTTGGAAGGCTGAGGCGGAAGGATCACCGGAGCCCAGCAGGTCGAGGCTGCAGTGGCCGGAAGCGTGCCACTGTACTCCAGTCTGGGCGACAGAGTGAGACTCCAATTAAAAAAAAAAAAGAATCCTTCTAGACAATAAATGCACGTGACTTTAGCCATTTAGTGCATTCAGATTTTAAACTCAGGGATTCACCAAGATGAGTGTCTGGCCTCAAGCCCCGAGCGCACTAGAGAAGCCATTATTATGGCCATGGCCAAAGGATTTCATATGTCAGAGATTCCCCCCACCCCACCCCCAGGGGCGTGGTCACACCTGATCAGAATTGAAAGCAGTAAGCTCCTGGCTACTCCCTAAATCCAAAAAATGACCATTAAATATGCTGTGCTCCCTTCACCTCTGTGAACACCACCATGCGATTATCTCCCCTTCCCATACTTCTATCTTGAATAACTAAAGGTTTAGAGGAAATGTGAGCACTTAGGGTGGCATTTCTGACAGTTATCCAGCACATGACACATTGAGAATGTTAGCGAGGTGATAAATCTGAGGTAAATTAATGGTTCCAATGCCTGTTGTTCTGTGAGAATGTTGTGTGTCACAAAAGCAAATACCCTGCGGTGCTTTGCTGGAAAAGCTGTGAGTATTTGCTTTTACCCTTAGGACTCGAGCTTTTAAAAGTTTCTTTTTTTTTTAATTTTTAAAATGTGTCATTTAAAAAATTTTTTCTGCAGAGATGGAGCCTCGCTGTGTTGCCCAGGTTGGTCTCGAATTCCTGGCCTCAAGTGATTCTTCTGCCTCGGCCTTGAGGCACCACACCTGGCTTTTGTTTTTTTCTTTTATTAATTTCCTAGCACAATCCCCAAATACAAAAATATTCCCAGCATCAAGGGATAGAGGCCCCCAGCTATACCAAGTGGCTGTTTGAAGTAATAAGAACCCTTGGCCTGGGGAGTCAATTGGGCAAAATGTCATGGGTCTCAGAAAATAAAAATCAGAACAGCGAAGTCTTCTCAATGTTTATGGAAGTTCCTTGATATCAGAGCCTGATAAAACCCCGCTTGATTGATGATAGAATAAATTTCATAATAAGGTATAACAAGATAAGATTAGACACTTGACTAAGGTAAGAGCTCATTGCCACATCTCTCTTACAGCTTGTCATTGATGGTTTATTTTTCCAAATTAAATGACACACCTTTGAAGGTTGATGGACGCCATAGGAGAGGGAAGAGTTTTACCCACTGCTTTGGAAAGCAGCCTGCAGGCTTTCCCCAGACCCTGGGGCAGTTGATTAAAGCTGGTCTGTCCTCGCTTGGTCAACATAGCAAGGCTTTGAGGTTTCGTCTCAACAAAAAAACAACAACAAAATAGCTGGGCATGGTGGTGAGTGACTGTAGTTCCAGCTATTCGGGAGGCTGAGGGGAAAGGATTCCTTGAGCCCAGAAGTTCAAGATCAGCCTAGGCAACATAGCAAGACCTTGTGTCTACAAAAAATAAAAAAATTAGCCAAGCATGGTGGTGCATGCCTGAGGCCCTTGCTACTTGGGAGGCTGAGGCAGAAGGATCACCTGAGCCCAGGAGGTCGAGGCTGCGGTGAGCTGTGATCATGCCACTGCACTCCAGCCTGGGTAACAGAGTAAGACTTGACTCAAAAACAAACAACAAATGAATAAAAAATGGGTCTGTAGTAAAAAGTGCATGCCTTTCGATATTCTGGGGTAGCCTTCCTGCAGGCCAGAGATACCGCAGGGCAGAGGGGGCATGGCATGTCACCTGGCCGTGCCACCCAGCCTGTCTAGGCCCATGGCCTCTGACAGATACCAAAATCTCTACTTACGTGTCCCTGAAACTTATTTGAAAATAAGTCAACTGGCCTGAGCTTCCCTCCAAATAAAAACAAGTCAAGGAAATGATAATTTTCAAAAATAACTACTGCCTAAGGTGAGGAGATATGGCTGTCTCAGTCTATAACCTCCTCTTTTCTGTGAGAGATAAGTTTATCAACTTTCCCAGACCTCAGATTTTCTATAAAAATGGGACTACGAACAGTCCAAACTCAGTTTTTCTATAAAATAGAGTTACTAATAGTCCAAGTTAAGGGATAGAACTGGAGAGAAGGCTCTGAGTCCTGGGGTCTGAGATTTGATTCAGTTCCCATAAGTTAGAGGTCAGGCATGGTACCTCACACCCATAATCCCAGCCCTTGGGAGGCCAAGATGGAAGGATTGCTGAGGTCCAGGAGTTCTAGACCAGCCTGGGCAACATAGTGTAGCCTCATTTCTACAAAAAATGAAAAACATAAAAAATTAACTGGCATGGTGGTGCATGCCTGGGGCCCTGGCTACTTGGGAAGCTGAGGCAGAAGGATCACCTGAGCCTAGGAGGTCGAGGCTGTGGTGAGCTGTGATCCTGCCACTGCACTCCAGCCTGGGCCACAGAGTGAGACCCCTGACTCAAATAAACAAACAACAACAACAAAAAGAAGAGAAGATTTGAGATGTTTTCAACACAAAAAAACTGACAAATGTTCAACGTGATAGATGTCCTAAATGCCCTGGCTTGATCACTACACAGTCTGTGCATATGTCAGAATATCACATGTGCCCCATGCACCTGTATCAATTAAAAAGTAAAAATTAATTCAAACAATTAATGCAGCCTATGGTCCCTACCATCCCGCATCTCTAGAGCTGGGACAACCCCCCTTTGGTGCTTTCCAGGACACTCTCTCTGCTTTATGATGCTGGGGTCTCCATGAGGGGGATTAACAGGTGTCGGGATGTCAGGAGAGAAAAAGAAAGCAGGAGAGACGCAAACTTGGAGCCACTGACATAGAGATGACGTGGAAAGAGATGAGGGTGACAGGAGAGGTCACACAGAGGGGCGAAGACGTGGGCCCGCATCTGGGGAATGCCTGGACCTCCTGCGTGGGGGATGGGGATACCAGGGGAGGCAGAAAAGCCAGTGGGGGAGGTGGCTGGAAAAGGGAGAATCCCACCAAAAGGAAGCCAGGTGAGGGGGGTGTCTCTGGAAGGTGATTTGCCAAGTTCCAGAGGGTGACAGAACGAGGAAGTGCCCTTGAGCTTGCGAGAAGTATCTGTACCCTCTTTCAGGACAGACAGATTCTCCTGCTCCCTCCAAGATGCAGGATGCCGGGTTTATCAGTCTGGTCTCCATCCGCCCAGCCTATTTCACCCTGTGAGGAGTGGCGATGGTGCCATCTAGAGGACACTGTCTGGAAATGACCACCCCTGCCCAGAGGAAAGGCCCGGGCCAAAAATTCCAGGGAATTTGATGAAAAGCCAGTGTGTCTTCCTCCCCGCCGGTTCACTCAAATGTGTGCTACAGACCTGCCTGTTCCACAAACCTGATTGAAACTGGGTCTAGAATAAAAACCACACAGCTCCTCTCATGTTTCATTTTATTCCTGACAACCAAATTACTAAGACAGCAAGCCTGAGATTCATGTGGTTCCCTGCAAGCAGTTTGCTGGTGAGATAATTCATAAAAGCAATTATATGTTTCCCAGGCCTAACAGTCAGAGTGATCGATACCTGTCATTCAGTCCCTGGAGAGAGTGAAACCCTGTCACTCCTCCTCTCCCAGGAACAGAAAGAGAAACATTGAACATCCCAAAATAGTGAGGCGCAGTGTTCTCTCGAAAACAAAGACTTATCAGAAGTACTGTGCTGACAAGGTGATATTATTTCTCAAATTTTTCTTCAGTAGTATTTTCCCAAATTTTGTTTCAGTTTGAAAGAAGCCCTGAGCCAGAATTTATATTTATTTTAAAAGCGTGAAGGAGGAAGAAACAGAAAGAACAGAAAACAAGCACAACAAATAGAAAGCAATTACAAAGATGCTAAAAAATAATCCAACTGTATCAATAATCACTTTCAATGTGAGTGGTCTGAGTGCCTCAATTAAAATACAGATAGGCCAGGCTTGGTGGCTCAGCCTGTAATCCCAACACTTTGGGAGGCCAAGGCGAGTAGATTGTCTGAGCCCGCAGGTTTGAGACCAGCCCGGGCAACTGGGTGAGACCTCGTCTCTAAAATAAGTCAAAAATGAGCCGAGCATGGTAGTGCACACCTGTAATCTGGCTACTTGGAAGGCTGAGGTGGAAGGATTGCTGGAGCCCAGCAGGTCGACACTGGGGTGGCCATGAGCGTGCCACTGCATTCCAGCCTGCGTGACAGAGTGAGACTCCAACTCAAAAAGTAAAACATAAAAAATACAGAGATAGTCAGGAATGATTTTTTTAAAGACTTGCTACAGTTTAAATGTGTCCTCCAAAAGTTCATATATTAGAAACTTAATTGCCATTGTAACAGTATTAAAAGGTGGTACCTTTAAGAAGTGATTAGTTTAGGTGAGGCTGTATGTACATGCCTGTAGTCCCATTGTCCCAGCTATTCAGGAGCCTGAAACAGGAGGGTCTCTTGA
>CAUYQG010287607.1:0-12987 GCA_963574415.1 Tarsius wallacei | reverse complement strand
CCCAGACTGGAGTGCAGTGGCCGCTCCCGGCCACCGCAGCTTCGACCTGCTGGGCTCCAGCGATCCTTCCGCCTCAGCCTTCCAAGTAGCTGGAACTACAGGCACGCGCTACCACGCCCGGCTAGTTTTTTGATTGATTGTAGAGATGAGGTCTCACCAAGTTGCCCAGGCGGCTCAGGCAATCCACTCACCTCCCAAGGCGCAGGATTATAGGTTGAGCCACCGAGCCTGGCTCTGACTGCTATATTCAATAGTCACATCTAATTCCCTCTCTTATCAGAATTCTGCCATTAGCAAGGTCACGGCTCTCTTCAAATGCTATATTTCTTAGGATTCCAAGGCATTTCTTTCTTTTGAGTATCTCTGTATAACTCTAAATGCTTATTCTTTCACTCCTGTAGGCGTCTTTTACTCTTCTTAAATTTCAATGTCAATGGTAGTTACATAGGAGCCTGACATTAACTGTATAGAAACCTAATAATTCTGACAGGAGACCAAAACATGGTTCCTTCCTCCTTAGGTGTTCTTATCTTAAAGGCAGGATGGTGTAGAATGATCAAATTTGTGCAAAATAACATTTCTTCGTTAGAATAGCTACCTTAAGATCTAATTCGTTCAGTTAAAGATGTTTCAGCCCTCCTGTAAACAAGAGTGAAGGTAACAAAAGTGAAGAGTGTTTTCATCATCTGGGGTTTTTGAGGCTTGGCATGGGTTTTTAAATAACCTAGTCATTTGAAATATTACTGGAAATGAAGCATCAGAAACGTCCTATCTGGACTGTGAGGTGCTAGTCAGTGGCCAACCCAGCAAATGCCCTTACCCTGTCTCCACCTGGATATTTTGGGTACAATATTGGGAAAGAGGCAGAATTGAGAGAAAACTTAGAAAGATATTATAGTGTTGATGTTTATTAAATATTTATAAAACTTCTTACTGAGTGAGGTTTATTCCAAGACATTGTATTACTTCCACGATGTGTGATAGATTCTGTGCTAATTAAATTGCCTATGGTTTCTGCTTGACCACAATCTATATATTTTTAAGTTATGCTAGGGCTCTAATTAAACCCTGACCACTGAGGAATTGGAACCAGTAGAAAAATGTTACGGAATATTCACCATTGTTCTGACATCAGGTATTTCCCTTTTCACCTTACAGTTCTCTGGAGCTGTGAAAACCATCCTGAGTTTCAAATACAACCTCTAGGTAGATGATGCTAAAATCCATCTCTCTGGTCAGAGCTCTTTCTCATTCTTCAGATTCATATTCATCTACTGCTTGCTGTGTATCTTTACCTGGAGACCTCAAAGGTACCCCAAGTGCTATATGGCCCAAGCTGAATTTATCAACTTATATCTTCATCTAGAAGTCTTTGGCTAGAAATCTTTGGTCCTTCCATCTTTGTTACTCTTCACATCTGGCCTCTGGTTATTTCTCCACCCTCATCACTTACCTGTATAACTTCTAAGCCTTTAAAATGAAACTCAGACACTACCTCCTTCAGGTAGCAAGGTCTTGCTTTGTTTCTTGGTCAGGTACCATCGAAGAAAACTCCCTCTGGTGCCTGTTCATGTTTTTATTCTCGCAAGATTTACTAGTGCTACACTATTAGCTCCTTGGAGGCAAGGGTGGTATTTTATTCTTTTGCATCTTTAATTTTTTAGGGCATTTCCAATATAGAAAGTCTCATTATTTGTGCTTGTGAAATTAGCAAGTAATGAATGAGATCTCCTCCCTCCAATCAAAAGAGGAGGTCTTTTCATCCTATCCTTTTGAGACAATCTCTCTGCCTCTTTGACCTGTACTTGTGATCGCATTCCAGAGAAGAACAAGTGGATACAGTTTAGCATGGTGTGCATGATGTGGTACAGGATAGTCCCCACTGGAAATTATTAGATTTACATTTTAATTCTCTGATGGAGATGCCGGTAGAATGGCTGAAAAGAAAATGCTATTTGATCATCAAAAGCAGAATCAATAAAAACCAGTAGGAATGTATGAGCTGTGTATAAGTTACCACACTGAGAAGTGTTGGTATTACTACCCTGCCTTTAATATGCATTACAAGCTGTGGGAAGATCATACCCTTTGACTCAGTCATTCCATTGAGGAATCTATTTGAAGAAGGTAATCAGGGTTATTGACAGATTTGCATAGAGACAGTTAACATCGCATTATTTACAATTAAACAGAAAATAGAAAAAGGCTAAATGCCAGACATTGGGGATTAAGTAAATTATGGGGTTTTATATGATATGTAGCCAAGAAAATTTTGTTTATAAGAAGTTTTAATAATATAACATAATAGGAAAAAATGGCTAGGCTAAGCAAAATAAGAACTGGATGCAAAAATAAGTACCGGATATAGTTTCAATAATATAAAAATGCTGAGAAATGCTGGAAGAAAACAGATAAAAAGTTCATGACAGTTATCATAGGATGGTGGATTATAGGCTATTATTATTTTCTCTTTATTTGCATTCTCCAAATATTTCATAATAAACATATGTAATATTTTTATAAGGCAAAACACAAATGTTTAATAACAAAAGTGGAATATACTTTTCTAGAAATGAAAATTATATAAGGATCAAATGATTACTTGCATTTAAATTAATAATTTTTTTAATAGAAACTTATAACATATTAAAAGACAGCTACATTGGAAGGTGAAAATACCACTAACATCCTAGCATAAGGGTAGAATTTGGATTTATCGTAAGTTAGAGTTTCATAATTATCTTTGCTATACTCTTTTATTTTCTAGCTTCTACCTCAGCACCTGAATCAGCTTTAAAATGGTCCCTCCCTGAAACTTGGCAAGGCATTGAAGAGGGCTGGGGAGGACACAACTATACCATACCAGGCCCTGGGGATGATGTCCTGATTTTACCCAGTGAGTAAAACAACCCCTGAGATAAATCACAGACAGACTGAACCAGACCAAATCTAATTATGTTTCATTTATATTGTATAACACAGTAAAGACTGTGGAAATAAGTAGGCACTTATGTTTACATCTCCTCCCCCTTTCTTTTTCTTTTCTATTTCTTTTGTTTTTCTTTTTTGGTTTATGTAAGTAGGGAATTTCATAGCCCAGTGAAATCAAGAAAAAATTGCCCAGTAGAATAAGTAATCATCATTCCTGAAAGATGTTAGAATAATCTACTAACTAGGTAATTTTCTTCATGTGTCAGTGAATGGATTTACAGGTTCTAGTATCCTTAAATTTGAGAGACACAGAGGTTATGGAAGAGAACAAGTTACAAATGTCTCCTGATCCTTTGTCTTTGTGAATTTTAAAATTTAGGACTGATCAAAAATTTCAAACTCTTCTGTTGCTATGATTTTTCAAGATTGCTGAGAAGAAATAAATTAATAAAACAGAAAAATGATCTATCTATCTACCTATCTATCTCCCAGTATACACATATATTTTAAAAGATGATTTGTTAGATATGCAGAAATACATACCTCTATTTATAAAATTCTTCTTTCTTATGAGTTTTTAAAAGTTCCAGACGATCTACCCAGGCTGAGAAGAAAATGTTTTTCATTGAGCAGTTGTATTTCCCCCCACAAAGACCTAATTCCATTTATGGTTTAGTTTAAACCTCTTGGGGTAATAGTGATTAAAGGAGATCTGTACTGGAAGAGCATTTGACTGTGAAGTAATAATAATGATAATGTCAAATATTTACTTGGAACTAGCAATGTGCCAAGAACTCTTCTCCATGTACTAACTAATTTAATCCTTACAATAACCTTATTAAGTAAGTAATATTATTATCCCCATTTTTACAGCCAGAGAAACAGAGACCCCCGGCAGTTAAATAACTTGTTTGGGGTCACACAGCTTGCAATTAGGTAGAGTCACAATTTGAACACAAGTAGTCTGACTCTAAGTCCTTATTCTTAACCTACAAAGCACATTCCCTTTCTAAAAAGGACTAAGGGTAAAATAAAATAAAGTGATGTGTTTGTTTTATTTAATGGCAGAATTAAGGCAGAATAACAAAACTTACTGGCCACTTGCTGGCCATCCGTGGTGTGTCTGTGTAGCTATGCACAGAGAAATTAGGGACAGGACGGAGTGGGATGACCAAGGCAAGCTTGAATTATCATTATCATTATCATGCTTTCCATCATTCACCTCTCTCAATGGAGGATGTAACTTTTTTTAATAAACAAGCTCGCAAGTCATTCCTACAGAAAGAAAAAATCTGTTCTGTCTCAGCCATCTCTTTGATGAATCTAGCCAGCGGATTCGCCCTGGGCTATGGTTTTTCCCACTAAACAAGCTGTTTTCCCCACGCCATGCAGGAAGTAAGAGAAGCTTTTGAAGGTTGCCAAGCTTTTCGTATCCTTTGGGGCTTTTATGCCAAGCGAAGAACAATCTTGGCCATCTTGCTTGGCACTGGAGTTGACTGTGTCCACTGTGTGCCCTGGCCCCTTGGGAACCCCAGCATTCTCCATCATCCTTCATTTCTTTGTTCATGGTCAGCTAATAAGATCATACGATGGGCCTGAATTCTCCATAGAGCTGTCTTGAATAGCACACATTTATGATGTGAGTTGGAGGGAAGGAGGTGGGAGAGGTTTTGGATGCATAAAGTACTTTCCAATCGGCCCTTCAGTGTTATTGTGAGAATCAGTAAAGTTAAGATTTTTAAAACACACACAGTTATTGTTCACTATTTTTAGCATTCACATGAAAAAAACAGGTGAGTTAAACAGAGATGCGTAATACACAAAAAATAAAATCCTTGCTCTTTGCCGGCTGTTCCTTCCTCTTTTCTGATGCCCTTACTTGTAACTCCAACAAATGACTTGTGATTGACCAGCAGTTGAGTCCACTGTGTCACTCAGTTTTGAGTTTTATGCAGGAGCTGCTCTGGCTCACTTTTCCCTTCTGATTTTTAGCAAATCTTTCATGTTACTTTGAACTCTGATTGACCTTTTGATTTTATCTTACCTTCGCTTTAATCCGTGGTTTTGCCTGTGTCTGAACTCTTCAATTTTTCCTGGCTGTCCTTGTTTCTTTCATGCACAGCCTTTTTTTTTTTTTTTTGAATCAAGTAAGTTTGCTCACCTGAATGTGGCACAAATTAGATGTTCAGTAAGCATTGCTTGGATGAAGTGTATGAACTCAAAGCCACCATCCAATTCAGTAGCAGAAATAAATCTTTGGGTTTGACAAAGTTGATACAGCACTATGATAGGATTTTATAAGTATGTGGAAAATAATATCTTCTCCTTTGAACAGGTTCCTAGGAATTATGAAATTATTTTTATGATGATAGTAATAATGAGGATAGTAGCAACCATAATTTGAGTGCTCAGTATGTGCCATGCGCTGCCCTAAGTGTTCTATGAGGATTTTCTCATTTAATTCTCATGATTACTGTATAAGTTATTATCCTGTTATTATCCTCACTTTTACAGATAAGACTCTGGGACATAGAGGTTAAGTGACTTACTCAAGTTTTACCCTACTAGAAGGAAAGACACTGGACAGGAACACAGAGTTTAATTCCAGAGCTCTAAGTCTTCATTGTATCTCTCTTTTTAAAAACCATTCCTACCTGAGTCATTCAGAACAGGCTACATATTATACTTCATTTACACTTATTTGTTTATGGTTCACATTGTTCTTTTAACTTGGAATAAAAAATACAAAGAGCAAAAACTACTGTTTATTGAGTACCTACTATGTATCAGATGTTCTACTTGAAGAATTTAATTTTACCACATACACTCGGAAAAACTGAAGAAACTTCCCAAAGAGGTATCTAATGCAATGAACCATTGGTGGAGGCATTTGCTTTGCATCTGGTAGTAAATACTGTAATTCAAATTAATAACCCTTTCCAATTCAGCTTAATGAATATGTAATAAATATTCACTGTGTTCAAGGCAGGTGCTCATGGTCTGTGGATCCAGAGACAAGTCAGGTACGACTGTGACCTTAAACAGCTGATGATTTAACTGGGCTGATTAAACAAACACATAACATGTAATAATAAAACAAATAGCTATATAAATGCAGAATGTGTTTAGAATCATAGTATCTCAGGGGAGTGGAGAGGTGGATTCATGGAGCAAGAGGCATGTGAAGTCAATTTTGAAATATGGGGTAAGAATTTGAGGGGCAATTATGAGACAGAAGGGCATATTGAGAATCCCTCAGTAGATCTAAGATGGTCTGTTGACTAGGAGAAACCTGGGTTCACACTTGGATTCTGACATTTACAACTGTGTGACAGACATCGGACAAGTTGTAAACCTTTCTGACCCTTACTTATAACATGAGGACTATAATTAGTATATCATACCGTTAAGAAGATTAAATGAGATGACATCAGTGCACATGACCACTGCATAGAGAATTGGCGGTAATGGAATTACAGATGAAAGCTGTGATTTGAAATGTATCAGGTGCTCTCTTCCTTCATTTTTCCATCTGGCTGCCCCTCTTGGCCTCTGGTATTAGCGACGCTTTGTATTTGCTTTCCAATGGCTTATTATTTAATTTTCACAACATCCTTGGGAGCTAAATAGGTAATAACTATTATTACAGTAAAAACCCATTTTTACATAATACGATTTTAATGGAACTGCTGATTTTACAAAATGAAAGTGACTGGTAAAAAAGATTTAAGTGATACTTTTGAACCTCTAATATAATTTTATGGTGTTTTGTGTATTTTAATTCATTAATAAAGGAAACATGTAGAACATTCCCATCATTATTCAAATAGAATAGCATAATTTTTCAATAAAATTCTTAGGGTAAATTGCCTATTTCCATTTTCTAGGAAATCAATTTTATGGAATGACCTCAGACCCATCCTATTCCATAAAAATAGGACTTTACTGTACTAATAAAAGATATCACTATCTTAAGTATGGTACAATTTTCCTTCAAGGCGTTCTGTCTTTATAGACATTGGATTTTGAAAGAGCTGTAAATTCTTTTCTCTGGTATTATATCGAGTAAGCTGAGATAATCATGAAAAATTTGCTCTTGTAGTTTAGTTTATGATAACTTTGCTTTACAAACAAGTATGTCTTATTGTCTTTGCTTTCTAAATATTGGAAGAATTGGCCTAAATGCCTTCTAGACTTTTTAAGTAGTAGGAACAAGGTCTAACTTACTATACAAATCTCAAACTTTCAAAAAGAATATCTGGTCGTTTGGCAAAATGATCCCTGTAGTTTCTACTCATGCTTTGTCCTGAACTGAACTGAGAGGATTTGTGTAAGATGATTCCAGTGCTTTCTCTGAAAGAGATTCAGCCTTGGCAGAATGATACCTTTTTCACACAGGGCAGGCTTAATGGCAGGAAAATGTGTTGTAAATCCAAATGATAGGATTCTGTTTTGAAGGGTACAAATATGATATCAAGTAGCCTCCAGCATCTTTGTGTGTGTGTGTGTGTGTGTGTGTGTGTGTGTGTGTGGTGGAATTTACTGTTTCATTTTATATATTACTTTTAACTGTCCTTATTTGAAGAGATGAATGCAAGAGTACTTTTTAAAATAGTTCTGTTTGTTCTGATTCTCAATATTCATACTTTAAATGGCAAAGAGGATCATCAAAGACATGTGATATTCAGATAGCAATATTTCATGCATTTCCTTGTTAAATTACAAGGCATTAAAATAGTTTGGTGATATCGGGCAAGATGATTATAAATCAAAAAGTAATTTTTGAGGGGAAAAGATCTATAAAATATTGTGATAATAGAATTGTTGACTTGACTTAACTTTCTCTTAACTGGGATTATGTCTAATTTAGGATTACATATGGAGATTTAGGACTGCCACACCAATTAAAAACCAACAATAAATTTTGGTGAATTTCAATAGCTTGAGTAGTTCTCAAATTTTGACCTTGTATCATTTAGATGGAACAGAAAATTCCTGCAGACCACCACCCCACTTATTGATTAGAAAGTGGGAGGGAAAGAAATTTAGGCTTGAATTACTAGGGCTCTTTCTGTGTTGCAAAGCATCAGAATGGTGACAGCTAGAATATGGGTGTTCTGGAACTCTATAATTACCTAGCAAACCACCCAGAAACCTAACAGCTTAAAATACGTATTTTATTTTGTTCACAATTTTTGTGAAGAAGGTCTAGGCTTGGTGTTTTTGTTTGGGTTCTTCCATCCCTTGCAGTCAGAGGTGGCTGAGCTGTGGTCATCTAAAGGCTCACCTTGGTTGCATGGTCTAAGATAGCTCACCTATGTTGCTGAGTGTTGATGCTGGTTATTGGCTGGGAGCTCAAGATAACCAGCTAAGAGGCCTCAGTTTCTCTCCTCTTAGGCTTCTTTGTGGGGCTGCTTGGGCTTCCTCACAGCATGGTAGTTGGATTCCAAGAAGGAGTAGCCTAAGAGACAGTACTCCAAAAGTAAGTGGCCTGAGAGAATGGGCAGAAACTTCATGTCTTCTGAGCCAGCATTGGCAGCCTAAGAATATCATGACCATAATATTCTTTGGGTCAAGCAAGGCACTGAGGTCAGTTCAGATTTAAGGGAGGAGAATTAAGCTTTACCACTTAATGGGAAGAGTAGCAAAGACTCTCTACCACTGTGGTAAGTGTTTATACATATGAATGTATGTGACTGTGCACAGTTAAAAGCAAATATACCTAACTTAATTCAAAAGGTGTTTTAGAGCCTGCTAAATTTGTGCTGTTTTCCTTGCTTTCCCTGTCTGGGCAGAATTTATTTAGATTCTGTTGGCTTGCATGAATCGGGAATTACAGGACACCAGAAGACAGACTGGTCAAAAGATTTTTTTAGTTTCCCCTTGCTCTTCTCTCTCTCTCTCTCTCTCTCTCTCTCTCTCTTTCTCTTTCTTTTTCTTTTTTTAACCTGTAATGCTTGGTGTTAATTATGTTGCCTCATACCTGTCTGAAAGTGGTATTCCTCAACTCCCAGACATAATTGGGCTCCTGATTTGGAAATGGGAATGGACAACAGTGTTTGGGCTGCAACCTGTGGTCAAATCTCTACATGCTTGACCAGAGCCTCTTCTTGGGAGAGACAGGTATGGAGGAATGAGAGGAGAAATGGAGGAAACATATGTTGAGCATTTTATTTTAGGGCAGAAATTAAAGATCCAGGGAGACCACAGTCAAACTTTTCTTTGACCTTACTTAGAACATGAATAAGAAAACTATTCTTTTTTTTTGAGTTGGAGTCTCACTCTGTCGCCCAGGCTGGAGTGCAGTGGCATGCTTCCGGTCACCGCAGCCTCAACCTGCTGGGCTCCAGCGATCCTTCTGCCTCAGCCTTCCAAGTAGCCAGAACTACAGGCGTGCGCTACCACCCCCAGCTAATTTTTGATTTATTGTAGAGACGAGGTCTCGCCAAGTTGTTCAGGCGGGTCTAGAACCCGCTGACTCAGGCAATCCACTCACCTGGGCTTCCCAAAGTGCTGGGATTACAGGCTGAGCCACTGAGCCTGGCCCCTTAAAAGTATTTTTGACACAGAAACTTTAATCAGAATTATTATGAAATAAAAATAAATAAAAAGAAAATTTGAAACCAAAGATGAAAGAATCCTCAAAAACTATACATTTCCCCCTTCCTTTTAGGCATTTTTTAGAAGGGAACATAGACCTAGTGATCCTTAATTAATGGTAAATGGTGTTAAAGCAATGTCCCCCCATAAGAAGGAAGAATAAGGATTCCAGGTTCCATTGAACAGGTGTTCCCACCAACATCTCCAAGCAGCTTATTTTTGAAAACTTGAATGTGAATTGACTTTTCATATAGCAAATCACCAAAAAATATAATATAGAAGCTTGCTCTTTAAAGCAATCTAAGTACAAAATTCTTTGCACTAGAGAGTCTTTTGATGAACAGATTATCTGGTTGTTTGTTTTATTTTGAGGTGCACTTACTTACATTAGATAAATATTAACATATATGTGAAATATAGGTTCATAAAATTGTTGAACTGGTAGGAATCTTAGTGGCCATCTAATTCAACTAAGAGTAATTATGATAATGCAAGTGTTTTATAAATTATAAAATGCTATGAAATGTATTAATATGATTGCCCCAAACTTATATGATGTACGGTACCAAAGCTAAGAGTAGAATTTTAGTCCTTTTGTTTCAACCTAGTGTTTTAAATTGCCCCCTAAAATTTATTAGAAGGAATATTATTGCTTTATTTGTTTTTGTTCCTAAAATAGGATTGTATTTATGAGACAAAACACTTAGTGACTAGGAAGTTTTTTCTAGTTTCAATGGCCATGATTCAAATGGCGTCTCCCAAATGAATAGCAATAGAGCCCTAACTTACTGACCAAGGCTCGACACACAATATTCTTGTTACAGTGGACAACCAAGAGTTGGAATTAAATATTTTTCTCCCAACTATATAAGTTTTCTCTATAAAAATGAAATTTCAGTGAAAACAGTTGCAGTATTTTTCCCCCATAAGTGACAATAGGAACATTAAAAAAATCTATATCGAAATAGATTGGTACCATTTCTCTAATCTCAGTTTGTCAATTTCTGCTTGACTCAATCATGGTGTTTGTTTCTGGGCTAATTAGAACTCACTTAGAATCTCCTCTTAGAATCCAAAGTCACGTAGACCCTGACACTCTTTATGGCTTGCTAACTTGCTGGAACTAATTAGAGTTTTACTTTAATCGAGTAATTTCACAAACCTTTTCTTGTCTTCATTCACCTGAGCAACACACTCATTGTCATGGTCTATAAGCATTAGTATCATTGAGCATAGCAATTTTCTAGGAGGGACACACTTCCCCAGGATATAAAGGTCATAATATGGAAGTGGGTGGACTTGCAAGCATGAAGGATGTAAGAGACCCTGGGTTTATTTTGGTACCCACACCCACCTGGAGAATAACTGCTTTTATAACTTCAAATACTCCTGCCTCAGTTTCTCAGAGGTGTGACTCTCCTGGGCACCTTGTGTTACAACCTGAGAGGAGCCTAACAGGTATCCCCATAAAACACATATGATGCTTTCTTTCAGTTGCAATAGGTGTGGGTTGTGTGTGTGTGTGTGTGTGTGTGTGTGTGTGTGTGTGTGTATAGCAACTTCTTTCTCTTATGTAACCTATACAAACTTCCATGTGCAGTGTACAACGATTTCTTTTAAAAACTGCATTACTCTTCTCAGGATTTTTAGATATACTTTGGACTTAATACAAATTACAAGCTTTGTAGTAGCAGTAAATGCAATGGCGATTGCTATGGAAAAGTATAACATGTATCATAAACTTAATGGGAAAGCAGGATTGGCAAGGCTTGGCAATTTATCAATTGTAAAAAAATAAAGGAAAATGAGGCTGAAAAGATGACCAGATCTTTGCATACAGGTGAATGGCTATAGGTGTCCTTAATAGCAATAGTGGATGTAGGTAAAGGAGTAGGTTTAGCAGGAAAGATAGCAAATCTGGTATGGACATAGGCCAAATTTTACGTGCAGATGCCTAGCTGGTAACAGGAAATACGGACCAGGAGTTTGAAAGGAAGGCCAATTGGGAATATGGATTGAGATTTGGTAATCCTTAGAAGAGCTGACTAAAAAAGGCTAAAAAAATATCAGCATGAAAACCATTGCAGAGAGATATAAGAGAGAATAGAAATCAGCATCTTGGAGGAAATTTTAAGTTAAGCGGCAGGAAGAGATATAGGAGAAAGAACTGTCATGAAATCATAAGAACTAAGGCAACAGAAGGCAAGAAAAGTGCAATACCAAGATGATGCTTGATGGTAAACATGCCTAAGCAGACAGGAGAATGGTACTTTGGAAGTTGACTGAGAATAAGCTTATACTCTGCAAGTTCCTACAAATCAAATGCAAAATCTGACTCACCGGGTCTTGCTTGTCTTTTTGTTTCACACATCCAGGTTGGATCATTGTCTTCAAGAATCCCATAGCTGTGTTAAAATTAAAAACAATGACTCCCTGGCATGATAGTAGGCTTCTAGGGTGGCAGCCGGATTGTCTCTGGTCACTCTGTTTAGAATGCTGCCATTCTAATGAATTACTCTGAATTAATAGGCTCACATGATGGGTTCAGTCCAACCAAACTTATTAATTTGTGCAACTTCATCAGTTTGATTAGGAAAATAGGATAGGCCATAAGATATCACTGTCATTTCCTATAGGGAGTTGACAGCATTACAAGAGTATAAAACAGCACAATACATTTTTTTTAAAAATTAAAGGTTTGTATTAAAAGGAAAGCCTTAATTAAACAACTTAAATTGAACAGCATTTAATTGAGCAAATAACGATTCACAAATTGAGCTGCCATTGAACAGGGATAGGTTCAGAGGGACTCTGGTGCTGCCTCATGGTCAAAGAGGGTTTATGGACAGACAGAAGTGATGTACAGAAAATGGAAGTGAGGTACAGAAACACATGAATTGCTCAGCGTTCGACCTATTTGGACCTGGTTTAAACAATTGCCTGCCTGTGATTGGTTGAAACTCAGTGATTGGCACAAGAGTAGGTTACAGTCTGTTTACATATCCAGTAAGTTTATAGTTCACACTGTACAGAGAAACCTTGAGGCAAAACTTAAAATACATAAGGAGACAGTTTTAGGCTAAACTTAATTTAACATCTATAACTCTTACAAACAGATTCTGTTCTGGAGATAAGAATTGAAGTTTTTATTGTTTAGCACAGGGCCCATTAGTCTAGTAGACTAATGGGTTAATTCCTTTCAGTTCTGGAACACTGAAAACAATATCCAGAGATTTTGATATTTATTTTGGGAAAATGATATTAGAAACTAATCTCTTTAAAGTTACCAGTAAGCCGGGCTCGGTGGCTCAGCCTGTAATCCCGCACCTTTGGGAGGCTGAGTGGATTGCCTGAGCCCGCGGGTTCGAGACCCGCCTGGGCAAGTGAGACCTCATCTCTACAATAAATCAAAAAATCAGCCGGGCGTGGTAGCGCGCGCCTGTAATTCTGGCTACT